>VXBO01008942.1:240214-257580 GCA_013400135.1 Rhinoptilus africanus
TTGGAGCCCCTTCCAGTCCCTCAAGGGGACCTACAGGAAAGCTGGGGAGGGACTTTTTACGAGGGCATGTGGCAATTGTTTGAGGGGTAATGGCTTCAAACTGAAAGAGGTGAGGTTTAGATTGGATCTCAGAAGAAATTCTTGGCTGTGAGGGGGGTGAGCCCCTGGCCCAGGTTGCCCAGAGAAGCTGTGGCTGCCCCATCCCTGGAGGGGTTCAAGGCCAGGTTGGACGGGGCTTGGAGCAGCCTGGGCTGGTGGGAGGTGTCCCTGCCCAGGGCCGGGGGTGGCACTGGGGGGGCTTTAAGGTCCCTTCCAACCCAAACCGTTCTATGAATGATGAAAAAAAAAAGGGGGGTGGGGGAGGTAGGCGTGTGGTGTGTGTGAGTGGGCAGGAATTTATTCCTATTTTATAACAGTTTTTACTGAAGGACAAACTACTCTTAAACCCAGGCCTGTGCTAGGTGTTTTGTGTTGCCCTGGAAGAATAATAGCGGAGAAATAACTCTGGAAGATATAAATTAACCAAGCTAATGGTGGCACTCAGACCATAGGCTACACCAATTTACCTTCTTCACTGGAAAACTTTCTTCTTTTCCACAAGCAAATTTTGGAGAGATGAACTGCTTTTAAGCACCAATTTAAGAAAAAGCAAAAAAATCTCAAACTTTTTAATCACAGTGTCTCAAAAAGCTACCCAAATACTACTTCTTGCTAAATTTCTCGTATGCGATACCAAACTGAAGTACATCAAGCCGGTGTCACCTTTACAGTGTTCTGAGGCTGCTAAATTCATATATCTCTTTGTAACACTTTTTGCCCTATAAATAAATAAATATTCCATCATAGCCACTGAACTTTTCTCCCTATCTGACTATTTAAGAAAGAAGTTACAAGAAAAATTTGGAAAACAGAAAACTAAGTTACTTGTCAATGTTTCTGCTTAATCGCCTTGGCTTTTCAGCACTTTACCTATTGGCAATACTTTTATTAGTGCAATCTTTATATCTTGAAATTGATTTTTTTCTTGACTGGAATAAGCTGGGATAATGAATTTCATGGTAATACACTATAGTAAAATTTTCAATTGCTTTTAACTCTTCATGCAAACATTTTCTGTTCAAAAGCTACAGGACACGCAGTGCACAGGATGGCTGCAGACCCACACGTACAGCACAGCGGGTCAGGAAACCCAGGTAAACCCGCTGTTCTGCAGTGGTCCGTCATTTCAGACCTGTAAGCTCCCCAGGAATTGCATTAAAGCTCTGGGGCAAATAAAGTGAATGAACAACTCAGAACTTCAGAGGATTTTATTTCGTGCCAGATAGAGTGGAAATTTGCTTGGAGAGTGATAAATTTCTTGTTGATTTACCCATGTCAGTTTAATGTCACTGATATCTTTGGCTGCCAGAAATGGTAAATAAATGTGATAAACAACATGTGCAGTCTAGTCAAATACACTGTCATTGCAATGAAACAAGGGAAATGTTATAAAATGTGTTTGTGATCAGCACAGAATATCAACCAGTTGCTGTGTTACTAAATTTTAGTGTTATTTCACATATCGACACCATTTTATCCACAATATATTGTTTTACTGACAAATTTTGTCACAACAGGTATTTTCTTCTTGCTAAAATTACATTTTTCTCAGGGATTTGATCTCTGATGTATTATTTCGCGTTTGAAAATTTCCATTTGCTTTGGATGAAAGAAGTAGGGCCCCACAAACCTGGGCAAAAATTTGGGAAAAGGCAGAAACTGTTATTGTCAAGTGCAGATAATCCACATCTGAAAGCTGCTAATCAAAACTGCTCAAGCATGGAAAAGATATTGACTGCTCTTCCTATTATCTTGCAAAAATAAACAGAGGCACAGTTCTGCTGAGGGCTTTGCTCATTAATTCCCTATGAGAGTTAAACCTGATAACTGAATAAATTGCTCGTACTTTATTTTGCTACCTTATAAATTCTAAAGTGCATTAGTCTAATAATGAAAAAGCTCTGACTAATAGAGCTCGAAAGCAAAATTCATGCTTCACATTCCTGTGGAATAACCCAATAAAGTAAAAAAAAAAAGTAAAAAACCCTAAATTTTAAATCTGCTTATGACAAGGCAACAGGCCCAATATTTGACCCTTGTTCACCCTCTTAAGTCTAACAGTTTCCATGGCTTTACACAAAACAGTAGACATCATAATTTTGATATACACGAAGCAAATAAAAGATAAGTGTTTCCTAAAAGGACTCTCATAGCTAGGGCTGGAAGGGGCTGAGCTCTACATTTAAATGCCACAGACAGCAGGGAAAGAATAGCTCCTTTACAAAAAACCCCATTCACCTGCAGTCAGGTGGTGGTTCTGTAAAAGAAATTGGAAAAAACGGGCAAAAAACAAAACAAAACCATACATCAACAGCTTAAGCATTCAAGCATTGCCATTTTCTGTAAGGCAGGCGTTACCCCAGAGTGGTGCTGCAGGTACCCGGCAGCTCTGGCAGGGGTCAATCGGGAGCAGGCAGCGGAGGTCCAGCAGCCCAGAGGCTAGGGCTGCTTTCAGGCACTGCACGCCTGCCCAGAGCAGGGGGGGATGCTCAGAGGCCACAGACCCCCGAGCCAGCCTCGCATCCCCTGGCTGCTCCTCTGGCAGGGCCCCAAGTTACCCAGCATCGAGCAACCTCTTCAGGAACTCTGGACACGGAAAGGCAGGTAGGGTGGGATCACTGGCCCTGAAACCTCAGGTGGGAAACTCATACCAGGGTGGCAGCCAGACCCTTTGTGTGGGAACTACAGCTTCTTAACAGGCAGAGTAAAGGGTAAACTGAGAAAGAAGAAAGAAAATAAAGGAAGACCTGATAGCAGCTCTCCAGTATCTGAAGGGGATTCAGGGAAGCTGGGCAGGGACTTTTTACAAGGGCATGTGGCAATAGTTTGAGAGGTAATGGCTTCAAACTGAAAGAGGGGAGGTTTAGATTGGATCTCAGAAGAAATTCTTGGCTGTGAGGGGGGTGAGCCCCTGGCCCAGGTTGCCCAGAGAAGCTGTGGCTGCCCCATCGCTGGAGGGGTTCAAGGCCAGGCTGGACGGGGCTTGGAGCAGCCTGGGCTGGTGGGAGGTGTCCCTGCCCAGGGCAGGGGGTGGCACTGAGGGGGCTTTAAGGTCCCTTCCAACCCAAACCATTCTATGATTCTACGAAAATCCAGCAAAGCAGATCAATCCAGAAGTCCTTCAGACTTTGCTGTAATGCCAGCCGACTGAAAATCTGCAGAAGAGAAGCAGAACTTGGCTGAAGAAGGTTATTAGCTGGCATTGGAGTAATGTAAAGCGAGAGACAACCCAGGAACGTGTGCTGGGCGAGACCCAGAAGCACACATGAACTCCAGAAAAAGCTCGGACTGAAAGGGAAACCTTTGTGATGAAGATGATGAAGACTCACCAGAGAAGTTTTCATGGCAGAAAAGAGAAGAAAAATGAACATAGCACACAGATTTCATGTAGAAAATGCTAGCAGCTGCATACTATGGGCAAAACAAATTTGGAACCAGAAGAGAAGAGGAACAACTTTGTGCCACTGACAGTAGAAACCAGGCACTCCCTGTCTACTCCACGACCCCTTGGCTCTACGGGACACAAGCTGACAGTGATGTGAGGGTGTAAAATGTTTTCCATCCTGTCTTAAAAAAAATATGCTTCTGCAGAATTAATGAATAGAGAATCAGATGAGGGTTGTTCTTCATAAGGCTCTATAACATGACCTTTCTGAAGCCATGTAGCTCCAAGACATTATCTTAATTGAACAAAAAATCTTTAGTTCTGATTACAGGTGGCTGGTAAATTCAATGTCCAAATGTGAAAAGAGACCAAACACGATCAGAGCACTGTTCTCCATCTTGTAACAGTACTCTCCATCTCTTCTGATCAACTTTTTTTTCCTTTAGAAAATCCCACACATTTTTGAAGTGCACAGCCTATGACAACAAGATTAAAGAGAATAATGATGTATTTGTTCTGAACAAGCTGAAAAATACACGATCCAAGGTTTCTCTGAAGCAGAAATCAATTTTCTGTAAAACAAGCAAAGAACATCACCTTGTTTTATCAGACAGGGTCTTCCTTTGATAGTAAGAAATACCAGTACCGGTATACTGATGTACATGTAATCAGTCTCAATGATGAGGTCCCCTGCTAAACCACGCTCCTCTACCCTCAGAGGATAGCACAGCACAACATCAACAAAACAGAAATAAGAGGCTACCCATTAATTAGCAGTCTCAGTTGCCACAAACCTCTAGGGACAAGGAAGGTATGCTTGAGGGAGTCTCACTCCACCATTGCCCTCTTCTTAGTCTCCTGCCCAAGCATCCTTTTCTGGATACCATGAAACCCCCAGGACAGTAGGCTAGAGCAACCTTCAATTCATCCATGTCTGGTCAATTCTTACATAATTAAAAAAGACTAATTTTTTTACATCTTAAACTATATATATTATTTAATTTACATAAAACCAAAAAAGACTTCTCTGCTTTGATGTGCGCTCAGCAGACACAGCAGACCTGGATATATGTAGAACAGCCTACAATACAGCAAAAGCTGGTTCGTCTCTAGCTTGCTGGATGGCAGCGCAGGCAGTACGCGCGAGCCGGGAGGGGTGTGCAGACAGCGAGGAGGGAAAGGGATAAGCAGCACATTCCCGTTGCTAGAGCATCTGCCAGAAGATGGCCTATGCACAGTGACAGCACTCTGGGGGATAGAAAGCAGGGAGACTCCTGTCGAAACACACTGCGGTGGCCGCAACAGTGACTTATGTATTGTTTACTTCTTCTCAGGGCCATCACCGGGTTCAGATCAGCATCCTCCACTGCATAAAAATTACAATTGTGAATCATACCTTAGTCTAGTTTCATTAGGTTTATCAGAGAACAGAGCCATTAAGGACATGGGGGATTCAGATCACTCTCAAAGATCAGTTATTGGAAATATAAAACAGCATATAATTAAATTTCTCCTTTTCCGTGCAGGACACTAATTCATCAATTGATGTTCCTGAACAAGGGCTATTGCACTGGCACACAGACTGAGCTGCGAG
Source organism: Rhinoptilus africanus (assembly GCA_013400135.1). NCBI lineage: Eukaryota > Metazoa > Chordata > Aves > Charadriiformes > Glareolidae > Rhinoptilus > Rhinoptilus africanus. The sequence continues at coordinate 245,293 of VXBO01008942.1, forward strand.
ATTTCTCTCAGTTGCCTGTGTGAATGCACAATGCTGTCCTCTCAAGCTCAGCCATGCGGAAGCCAAGGGCAGGCAGTTGTCTTCTGGTGCTCTAAATTAAGCCCCATGATCTACAGGAAGACCAGAAGTCCTTCAGCCTCCATACCTTACACACTAGCCAACCTACATTCACCTGTTTATATATAGCTTTAAGAGCCTGACTTTATCACCCACTTTAAAAGTGCTGGCCTCCTCTCCAATTAGTAACTGTTCTTCAGCAGAAGCAGAGACAGATTGCACAAAACATGTTGTGATTTGAAAAGTTCTGTAAATATAAGCTAAGAAGTCTAAAAACTGTGCTAATTAAAAAAAATACGTAGCCCAAAAAGCAATTAAGAAAAGTATGCGTAACAAAACAAGTTAGATATAAATGCTGCACAATTCAGGACATTGTATAAAATAAATAGAATTTAACCAGTTTATGTAGGATACTAAGAAAAACTCACATTCTGTTATTGACAGATGAAGAGGATTTAATTAGCAGCAGGGGAAGAGTGGATGGAAAACTATCCTCAGTTAGATGAGAAAAATTTATTTTTAGTACTAAGAACATTTAAAACTTTGACGAGTATAAGTTCTCCTCCTTCCAGTCTTTATTCAGCTTCTCACTGATGTAAGGAGGAAGCAAAATCCTCTGGGGCAAGCTATTCTTGTACTTCTCCATCAACATTTCTCACATTCTCCCTTCAAAAAGCTGGTCCTATCACTAGAGAGTGCAGAGACAGGGGGACCTTGTTTTTATCTCATGTGACAACTCCTATATTATAAAATCCTAGAAACAAGGAACCATGAGGCTTAAAAATCTGTGTATGCTCAACTGTAGGGATACAAATCCAACAGAAGGCATTAACAAAAGTCTTTGTATTGATTTCTGTGGATGTTACGTGGGACCCTAGGGATCTCAGTACAGATGAGAACTGTAAAATATATTCACAGTCCTGTCAAAACCTGAAGACTAATACCCTAATGCGAAGTTGCTAAATTGGAGATCCAAAGACTTCCTTCAAAATTTTATTGAGAGGCACGAACATTTCAAGTGACATCAGGGTAGTACGAGCTTGTAACGCAGTAACAGGGTATGCTTCCTTTTGTTTCTCAAGCCCAGTTAAACAGTCATCCTCTACAGAAAAGTTACACCGATAGGGGAGGAAATGAAATTCACAGCTGAAAAAATGTTTAAATCCCCTGACAAGTGAACCACATGGAAACTTCTGCATGAGCCTGAGCAACACGGGCTTGCTGAATTCTAGGAAGCATCATGCAGGAGCAGTCACCTCCAGCCTATCTCACCCTGCCCCAGGAGGACCATCTCCCAGGACGCCGAGGAGGTCATCAGCACCCTGTGCCCACCCCACTGGTGATGCAGGTCCCCACAGCAGCCCACCTTTCGGCAGTACCGCCTTCCCATCTTGCCACTGCCATGCTCTGAGTCTAACAGCAAGCCTAAAGGATGGGGTAATACTGGTAAGCAGTGGGAAACGTGTCTGTAAAGTTTCAGATGGCATAGCAAACAAACCACACAGGGGTGGCTTAAAAGAGGCTTTACATGGATGAAACAATTCATTCTTCAAAATTCCTTTGCTGTCCTGTGGTTCTGGGCACCTGTCTGGCAGTGCATGCAGGCCGGCCCTTTCTAGCAAGCAAACATTGGTAACCCCCCTTCAGTTCGTATTTCCTGTCCTACGGTAAATCCATCTACCAACAGTTTACAGTTACAAGAAAATTCTCCTTATTATGTTGGTTTAACACAGGATATGAACCCCATCCTCGTTTTTATAGCATCGTTCATTCACCCTCAGGAAATGCCTAGGGGAAATCAATTTTCCATCTTTGAGTTTTCCAAAACTGATATAACAACCATCTCAGAAATAAAACCAGAATTTACACTAAAATACATCTAGAAACTTTCCTAGGCATTCAGATTTCTATGGACCTGCCAAACTGCCAATGTAGAGACACACAAGTCCAAATTTAACATGCTGTCTTCTTTTCTTCAAGGCATCATCTTCAGTTCATGTCACATTACAGAGATTTCATAGGGTCACGCTGACACATGGCATGAAGTTAAACGAGAGAACCTGACTCTCAAACTCAGGTACATTTAAGGAACAAGAGTAAGTCATTAATTTTAAGGTCCTAGGCAAAGTTTTGTTCTACATAAACCTGCACTATAGCATGACAAAGACAACTGACAGGTTTTGGTATATTCCTTAACAATTCCTGTGTACTCTGTCTTATCCTCAGTCGCGGGATGTTTGTTAGAAGAATAGTTTGCCTGAACAGAGGTCCATGGGAAGAAAACAAGGAGGAAAGGATCAGGTTCAAGATAAACCACTCCTTAACAAACGGGTTACATTCTAAAAGCTAATGCCAGGGTGACAATTTAAAAAAAAAAAAGAAAAAGTTAGCTTACCTTTCTGAGTTGGATTAAAGCTCAGAAGCAGGAACACAGAAGATTTGTTGCCAGGTTTTAAAGGACTTTTTCTCATCAAGAAAAAGTTGGCAGAGATGTGAGGGAAGATGAAACTGGCACAGAAATGCAGCGTGAGTGTCTAAGAACCTGAGTTTGCAAGTGATCATCAGGCAAGGTTTCAGATACAAAAACATCATATGTTGCTCATAATCCTTAAAAGGTAATGAAAAACTCACAATACCCTGCACGTATGGCTTTTGAGGGGATCAGATATTCTCTACTAGTCAAAATCTTTTTGACAGTTATAAGCAGGGGAGGCAAGATTTGGCTGAGCTCCTACCGGCAACACAGGCTATCGAGGTCCTTGGCTCGCACTAAGAGTACATGAATTGTAAAATTTTATCTCTAGAGAAAAAGGCACAAGGACGTGGGCATGTGGGCAGCAAACACTGGGACGGGGGAGAAAGGGGAGGGAAATGTAGGCTTGCCTGCAACACTGGGACTCAAACAGCAGACCAAGAGTCTGAAGACAACTCACCAAGACTTTGAGAACTAATTTTCAGCCACATCAGCAGTAGAGTCAGCAGCAATGCAGCCTGCTCTCTCTGCACGGGGAAGACAGGCAGGTTTTCAGAAACTGATTTGGGCTCTTACGGAGACAAACAGAATATTTTCTTTTCAACCAAAATGCACAAAGTGGGAACAGGCAGCAGTGCTCCCCTTCCTGAAACTGCACAAAGCTAAAGGGAGGGCTTGCAGACATGGCTGTCATAGTTCTCCCACGCTGAAACGACTTCACATACAGCAGATAACAGAAGCTCTTGCTTTCCCGTGAAATATCGCACCAGGGAACATGACTGCATGTGTCAGTAGTTTCCTCCCGTTTCCAGGACTGCATAAACTATTAAAGTTTCAGTGCTGGCATAAACACGCTCTGAAAATACTTTTACCATTCACATATAGAACATCAGATTCCCCCGAGGAGCCCAATTACAACTTACTGTGTACCTTAAGCCAAATTCCCAGCAAGAAGATGCTCATTTAAAACAATCAAAATAAGTTCTGATGAAGAAACAAAATGCAGTTGTGGACTGGTTATGTTTCGGCTTTGTTTTCAAGTTAGAGAAACTGGTTGGTCAGCAGCATTTCTGTCGCAGAGTGAGTGTGCCGCAGTGCTTCTGGCTTTCTGATACACTCAGAGAAGTTCGGGAGCAGCGAAGCCTTTGCTAGCCTTAGTGAACCCCTACATTAGGGGGAGTGAACAGTGCAGCTGCTTTCATGGCTGGCTCAGCACCCAGATTTCTCAATAGGCTCAACCACAGATCTCAACACCCTCATTCTTACCCACAGAGACAATGAGTTCCTGGTTGCAGGTGTAAACTGAGACCAAATCTACTCAGTGCGGTGTAAAACCAGATTAAGTAAGGTCAGAATTAAACCATCAACACCTGCAATACGGGCAAAAAGCAAAACCAAAATAAATATACTTATTGTCAGTAAAAAATAAAAAGTTGATAAGGAAACAGGGAAATAATTCTTTCCTTAAAAAAAAACCAAAGCAGGAGATCTTTGTGTATAATCTACCCAGCTGTACCATTTTATAAAACAGAATTTCATGATCCCAAAAGCCTGACAATAATTCTCTATTTTAGACAGGAATAACAATTCTTTTGTTCTGGTTGCTCTTCAGCTGACGCCTTTCAAGTAGGGAACAATCATTTTCAGGTTCAGAGGAAGCCAAAAGAGATTACCTGTATTTCATCTCATAATCAAAGCTGTCCTATTTGTAGTATGATCTATATTTGGATCTTATTTGCCTATGTGAAGATACTTCATATGCATTTAGTTTTCTACATTGCGTATTACTAAAAACCAAACAAAGCAGAACCATATTCTCTTTCCTTGACAGTAAACATAATTTTTTCGCTTTGATTTCAGAGATAACAGCACTGGGTCCTGAATGCAGACAGGAGGTGTTAGGAACAAACAACACGCTGTTCTCTCTAAGGCGCAGGGAGGTGGCACGAAAGCTTCTAAAGCCAGTAACGGCTCTGACAAACCTACAGAAAGGCGCTAGGAACAGTTTCAGAAGTGAACAACAAAAAACAACAGTCAAACCATCCAAACACCAGTGCACCCATCAGCGGAGTCCCATTAGAGAAGGAATGGACAGACCTCAGTCCTGCGCCCTGCTCAGCAGGTGTGTGGTGTGGTGCAGCCCGGTGTGACACTCCTTGTGTCCTTTACAGCTGGCGGCTCCAGCCAGTCCTCATCCCACCTGCACTCCCTGGCACAACGGTGGGAGTGGTACCACCGGTCTGCACCTCAAAGCATCGCATTTTTAAAAAGGGCATCGTTTTGTATACTGACTACTACAACCAAGTATTTCTCTTAACTTGCACTCTCTTCTTGCACATAATATAAAAGAGAATCTATTTCTGTTTCTTTACTCACTGCAGACATAAAAATTTTATAGTTTTGTAAATATACTGTGTACAAACACTTTGGGATGATTATCCTCAAGGATTGTCTTGGGATGTAGATAAACTAAAAGAAAATGAGGTTGGAGCATTGCTCACTGTAATACTATGTTTGACTATGAACATGCTTTTTCCTCCATAACTACATAAATTCTTGTCAATCAGGAGGAACTACTCATTCAAACCCAGAAGCAGCTACGCTGCCTTGAGAACTGGGGCTGAATTCAAACGATTCTTTCTCTCCACTTCAAATTTTGCTGACATCTTTTAGCTGAAGATAAACAAGTGGCAAAAAACCATATATGTGCTATTCATCAGGCAAATATTTTTTTAGTTGAGTGCTGTATCTACAGCTCAGCAGACAAAATCTAAGCAGTCCTGGCAGCGTTCTCCACTATTCCACAGAAGGTTTTATACTACCACCAGCACCACAGCAATTTCAATTGTGAGAAAAGCCATGTTAAGCAGGTGGCTAATCAGCAAACTCTATGAAATGATTTGGCAATTTCTACGTAGTTCTTGGTGGATAATCATGCATGTCACACAAGCTGCCAGCGTGGCTGAGGATCCAGTTGGCAGGCGAGACCAATTAAGGAATGAATAGATGAAGACATGAGAGAAATCTTCGATTAAACTCCGATTGCCTGGCGCATTTGAGAGGAGGAAACAGGGACACGAGGAAAGAGAACCCAGTCCTCGGGGGATTTTACTCACAAAGCAACAGTGTGTTCACTTCGCTGCAGCAGCTTAAAATATGGGGAAGAAAAAGAGTGGTCAGAGTAACTCCCTCCCGCCAGAGCAGGCGTGGAGCCAGAACCATCTCTGCGTACTTCACTCACCTACTGCTCAGGCTCAGGAGCTCAGTTCTGCCTGGCTGGCTTTAAGTGGTAAGTACAACCGTTGTCACTAGCACTGACAGTTCCTATACTTTTAACTAGGGAAGAAAATCCACAGGAAGAATGAGGTGGTGAAAATCTAGCCAGGTTTCAGTTTTGATCACCTCCTGTTGGGCACTTGGAAAATCTCCTCCTAAGTAATGAAGTCAAATGTACTGCTGGCAGTGTGTAGGGGAAGAATCATCTTGATCTGATCACATAAATATTCAACAAAAAACAGGTTTTGACTTTCTGCAGAGCACTCATTACGCAGACCAACTTTTAGTCTGATTGCTTCAACCACGGTACCTCTTAGCATAATTTATATCACGACACAAGCATTTTAGCACATAAATTAAGCTACCTCTGTACAGGCAGAGATTAAATATGCTAAATAGCTTTTTGCAGGTATAGGCTGACTGAGTCATTCATTGCATTTACAACGTTGTGCTACAAAGCAAACACAAAATGAAAAATATAGTATGTCAGAGGTAAACAACCTCTCATTTTAGACATTTAGGCAGAAGCTGAAATGCATGCTCAAAATAAACTGACATCAAAAGTTTATAACTTTCTAGTGAGTATTTCTTGCTTTCTATTATGTCATTGCTTTGCAAGAGGACATCTTGGGAGGTATTTGGTTGTAGGATTAATTGCTTTTTCAATAACAGCTCCACCTTATTTCGAGCAATTTTTTTGTGGTTTACATCAGTGTGATCTAAGTGACTGGGTGCAAGTTGTATGCGAGGGTGCCTCTGTGCTGCTCTCACGGTGACATCCCGGTGAATCCATGTCAGTTCACACACCGTGCCTTCCAACATTTTAAGGACTTTGTTTGCAGAAACAATTTATTTTTAGAAGATATACTTGAAGTTCAAACCTGTAGCGCCCTTTGTGAGTCATCACCTTAGAAATGCAGACACTCCTGAAGGAAGCTGCGTCAGAGTGCGACCGAGATGATCTTCCTGTGACGGCCCTGTGCGTCCCAGCGTCACCGATCTGAGAGAGCAGAGCAGCACTTTTCCCTTTTGCCTCCTGTCAAGCACAGGGCGCTCAATTCCTTTCCAAAGACTTGGTAAGGCGGGAGTTACTCACAGAAGAAAGACTCAATAACCCATTCATGGGTTGGTTATTCGTCCCTTGCCCTGAATTAATGCATGGGAGAACTAAGACATCACTCCTAACTCTGATTTTTTTATGGAAAAGCTTAAGTGTGCACCTGAGACACTAACTGTTAAGAAATTGTAATTGCAAAAGTTGTCACCTAGGACGGGCAAGCTTTATTTCTCTTTCACTACATTTCCAGGCCTAGATTCTCCAGTCTAAAGAAAAACTAGTGTTAAAGGCTTTTATAATAGACTCCCACTGGGAGTACTGCCATGCACAGGGAACAGCAGGAGTCCCACAAGGTAACGCTTTCTTCCCTATTGCTCAGAGAGAACAAGTTTTAAGCAAATACACAAGCAGCTCAGGACAAGGAGCAGAGCTTTCAGTTCGGCTTCGTAATTGCCATCAGAGGACAAATTGCAACACCTTTCCTTTCCCATTTCCAAGTGGCGACTTTAGTTAACCGCTTCTCTGAATCCCATTTTCCCAGCATAAAACACTGCCCTGCTACTTAGATTTCTGCCCAGCAGCTGCATCTGCTCAGAATTTCAGACTTGCTATTGAAACTAAGAGCTACCAGAGGGAAGACCTTGGCACTATAGTTATTATTCTCTGACCTTGGCCAGCAACGTGACAACGAGTCGCGGTTCGGGATGAAAACACTTCACTGAGACAGCCAGGTAGATATATACGCTGTTTCACTTCAAGGGTGTATGTGTTTTGAAAAACTGGAGCCTTTCAAGACTTTTGCTACCTAAAAGTTGAAAATAATGCAAGACAGGACAAGGGGCACCAGGGCACCAAGAAGCCTGCTTATGAAATGTAGATGCTGTTCAGTGAAGTTACAGCAGTAGAACTGGTCAAAAAATGAAAGTAGTCACAGACGAATTTTCCATACATTTTGCTAAGGCTTACAGGCAGGTACATGATTAGATTTTTAAGTGTGTTGGGCAGATCTCTACAAAGCCCAGAACGCTCAACTTGTTCACTGGCATCAGCTGTTCTGACCAAACTTGACTTGCTCTTCAGTGCATTAATCTGTCCTACATCCAGAAAATTGCTTAACTAGAGAAACAAAAATAAAGCACACTAAACCCAAACATAACAGCCTTCCTAACCCCAAAATTGGTCAAAATAATCAGACAAGTTAATACTTCTCATTGCCTTGAGTTTTATACCACTACCACGTCTCTCTATCAGTCTAGCTACCATCAGTCCAGATGCACACAAGTTCTTGGCACCCAAGGAGGAATATTAAAATTCTCTGTTCACTTTTGTTCTTCTAGAGTCCCAATCAATGTACATCCATCATTCCCACTATAAAACATCAACTTTGCCTTCTTCTGCTATTATCAAGATAGCACTAGCACAGCAATTGAGGCTCTTAACCCCACAGAGGAAGATTCCAGAAGGAATCAGTGAGGTTTGTCACAGATTCATCCTCTGGGAAATGTCCATGTCTCAGATGTAACTAAGCGCTAACCCTTCAAAGATGCAGCATATTCCTCAAACACAGAGTGACATCATTTTCCGTGCCTTGCCACAAAACCCCAGAGGCACAAGGAGAATCAACCTCTGCCTGAGGTCCCTTAGTCATCAGTTTTGTCTCTATAGATGCAGGAAGCCCCGTCTGGGGTCAGCAATGACGGAGCACAGCAGGACTGAAGGGCAGCAGAGAGGAATGAATCTGGAATCACTAATGTCACGATGAATGCTCCGTAGCAGCTCAGCTCTGTAAAGCATACAAAGCTTGGATCCCAGTCTCTCATACAAAATGCAGAATTCATTTGGGATCAGGGCTTTAACTTAATAGACAGTTTAAAGGGTACATCAGCAGGACTGAAAGCAGTATGTATTTAAAGTCTATGGTACTATTATTTCAGAGAAAATCCTCTTCCAGGGACAACTTCAAAAGACTAAACTATCACAGGAAGTAATTAATATGCAATAGGATTCTTTCCACGCAAGGGAATTGGTTTGATCTCCCTTTCTAGATGCAGAAGTAATATATTGTTATAAACATAGATAAGGCTAATTTTAGAACATATGGACTCTGCCATGTGGTTGTTTACTTAGATAGGGTGCTTTAATTTGTCTTGGCACTTTCTAGTGTTTACAGTGTCTTTCAGGATAAGGATGAGATGTATGGACACATTGTGGGCTAAGAGTGAATATAATTAGAAAGCAAAAGCTGTACAAGATCCTTCTTTATTATATCCACAACACTGAACACATTATCTAGCTCTGCAGCCTATAATAGAACACTCAACATATACTAAAAGACAAACCAAGAATTAAAACAGCATCATGAACAGTCCTCCATATGTGTTTCCAGTGAGAAGCACCATGCAAAGTCAAGGCAGCTACAAAGAAACCAAATGAGTATTTTTCATATATAAAATCTGTCTTATCTGTTTAGAAAAAACATTAAACAGATCCCTTAGGAACTCCCAGCAGCATCTTGCTCATGAAAAATAAACAAATATATGCTAAGTATAGCATTTATAAAACTGTTTATTCACTAAATATAGGTCTATAGACTATTTGACTCAAAGACCCATACAAAATGAGTTAAGACTTAGGCATAATTGAGCCAAACCAGCCAATTCAGCCCTGCAGAATACAGATCATCTCTGTACGTCCCGGGACCATGAGAGCTGTGGAAGAGAAAAGGGGGGGCAAGTACCTGAAAGAAAACACTCAGGTTCGATGTTAGCAGTTGCTCTGCAGAAAATTTTAAAAAGGTTTTCTAAACAAACCTACATGTTACTGTCTTGCTATGCCAAGACCTAAGGGCACATCCATACACTTGTACTAAAAGTGTGTACTTAACCGTTACCCAATTAGGCAGCTGAAGAAAGTGCACCAACACTCAAGCCACCGTTGTAACTCAGGCAGGGGCAGAAGGATCCGCTCAAGGCTTCAGTTCACGGTTATGCAGCCTGAGGGGCCATTTGAGAAGCACCATCTCTGAGCTCATTGCACGAGAGCGTTTCACCTCTTCAAGGCTCGCAGACTTCCACAAACCCAAATCACTGTCCGTGCCAGGCACTTCTCTGCTGCACCAGTGCTGCCCTTGGCCAGCAGCTTCTGGCTCCAGTGCAAAACATGGAAATTTAACTTCAACTGGCTTTGCCTTAAATGAGTGCTGAATGGGAGACCCCTACGATAGGTGAGAGTACACCATGGGGAGCGCAGAAATCTGTGTCGCTCTTAGCTGTGTGTCACCAGAACAGGGCAGCAGAGCACAGCTCAAGGTAGAAGAAACACGGGAAACTTGAAAAAAGGAAGGAGACGTATCTGTGTAACAGCAGCAAGATGGGCATTGGGCCAAAAATGGCACAGCAGTATTTTAATGAATGAAAAGACAGTTGCCATCAGGAAAAACCCCTGCCACACTGGTTCAGCAGAGCTGCAGTTAAAATCAGTGCAGATGAAACCTATACATGACATCTTCAAGTACTGTTTCCTGAGGTCATAATAAAAATTCAGAGCAGGACTCTGGTAAGTCTGTAATTAAAAGCATGAGCTATGCACAACCATGGGGACCGAGGAAATAAAAATACTCTGAACTTAGAGCCATGGCTTGGGGTGTGCTCCCTTGGAGCTGCAGAAAGCTGCACAAAAAATAGCTGTCCAGACAGGCAGCAAAGCGCAGACCTCTGGCCCAGGAGAGAGAGCCCTCAGAGTCTAAACCTGACAAAAATTGTTCCATACTGAATTCTTCCCTGCCTTTCTAGTTTATCATTTTAATACTTCGTTGCTGTTTCAGAACATTTTAGCACATGGCAAAACGTAGTTACCTTAGTCTCAAAGGCGTCCAAGAAGTAATATTACTATAAGCAAAGACTATGCAGTACGATTCCTCAGTGAACTTCTCAGTGACATAAACATACTCTGTGTTTAAGAAGAACCCAGGACCATGTTGGTCATCTGTTTTGCTCATGTAGATCATAGATAGACTTGCAGAAAATAAGATAAATCCCTGATATTGCCAGACTAACAGGAACATTGTTCAGATAACTGCTACAATATGGAATTTGTATACAATTATGAAACAATGAAAAACATGAGCAATGGAAGTCACATCTCCTGTGCAGGGAGGAGTCGGATGGAACTGTGATCCAGCTGCCTTCCCAAAGAGGAAGGTAATCGTGGTAACGAAAATCAGCATATCAAAAGGCAACTCAGCCCCAGATAAACAATGTTTCATTTGCATTCATACAAATTCTCAGAATTAATTAAGGCACAATATAAAATTTCCCTAACTTAATTAGCATGACCGAAAGGGAAGTGGAAGTCCCTGCATACTGCTTTGAAGACTCATTAGTGCTCAACGGCGTCCTGGTAATGTTCAAGTGCAATTAGAGAGGGGTACCAGAGCAGAATGCATTGTGAAAGGCAGAGCCGCAGAGGCAGAGCCAAGAGAAACACCATGTCAGGTAACAGCTTAATACCAGGCAGAAATGCTGCTTTTATTTCAGGCTTTTTTTTTTTTCTTTAAATTTGTAACCACTTCACTAGAATAAAATTTACCACTCTGATTTTTATATTATTGGCAAGAACAACTCCTACATACTTTTACTTCTTTGAAATGAATCCTAATCATATGGTGATGGCAGGATATCCTGTAGCTGTCTGAAACTTGAGACAAGTTTGGAAAGTGGAGGAGTTAAAGTGCACCTCATCTCCCATGAAGCTGAAAGGGTCAGTTGAAGAACTGGTGTCGCCCAGTGACAACTCTAAGGCTTTGCTGTGCAATACTGCATAACAGAAGGCAGCGGAAAAGTAGCCTGTGACAACAGTGAAAGCTGCATCATCAAAAGTAGGACAAAGTTTAAACGCGAAAAACATTCATCTTTAAAATTCTTTCAAAAATCCATGACTGCGAAACTGTGAAAGGAGAACCAGCATCACTGATTCAAAACCCTTTCCTCGGGAAGATTTTCCTTTGCCTAAAGGGGGCAGGACGTAAAACATGACAGGAAACCTAACTCAGAAGTACACAACAGTCAAGCTGTTGGACATTTTCGGGCAAGAAGAATATGTTATTTATATTGGATAAAGGACTTTGGGTTAGGATTATGTGATGTAGTTAATTTAAAACATTTGCAAACCATTAAGAATGCTGAGAGGCCCAGCCTCCAATTCTTTAGCAAAATATTCAGTATCTATTCCACCACTTCCATCAATGAAGAAGCAGAAATACCTTTTAGATTAAAAAAAAATTTGTCAGAGCCTTACCAGTGGGAGATTCCTTACTTCATTACTTTTGTTTTCACTGCCGCTTTTACAATCAATGGGAATGAGTATTTCAATAACTTGCTGGGCATCCTATCCAACATAGAATCATAGAATCATAGAATCATAGGGT
>VXBO01008942.1:258266-287172 GCA_013400135.1 Rhinoptilus africanus
AACATAACCACAAAGATCTGCACCATCCATCTATTTTTTATTTAAATAAGTAGCAACTGATCTTAGTTTTTATTATTGAAATCCATGTTGAAATTTAGTAGAGCTATTTTCTCCCTGTCATAATTTTGCTGTCGCTGACCTTAGTTGTTTCTTCTGCATTTCTCTTTCAATATATGGGGTTTTGCCTTATAAATTTGCTACATAATGCTGTTGGTCAGGCTGCCCCAACTGCACATTTGTTTAGTTCTTAAAAAGTGGGCTTGTTTGGAATGACTATAGCAGTGTGTTAATGGTATTTTTTTAATATTGAAGATACATCACAACATCTGAAAATAAGTCAGGATGCTGGCAGAGATATTGAATTTAGTCTTCTCTGGCAAAGGATGTTTTCTTTTCTCCCTATAAAATCCCGTAGGAATGTAAAGCTATCTTAGGCACAAGCCAAATTTTAAAGTGAACTGCAGAAAACTGGAAGTTCATTTCATTTTTTATTGAAGCTCATTTAAAAACGACATATCGGTTCCTGATGTAACATTTTGACAAAGCTGACACTCCTACAGAAACTAAACTGACTCTTAGAAGTTAGCCAAGTGGGACAACTCTATCAGCACTTGCATTCCATAACTCTTTCCTTGTTAACCAGTTCCAAAGCCAGACAGGGTAGTTTTACATTTTCAGAATTGCAGAAATTAAAGAGGGAAGATCTCATCCCTCATCAAAGTACAGATAACTTTAACCATCACTAAAGCTAATTCGGTTATAACTTGCCCACTATACTTTTATGGAACACAATGACTTTGGTTCATAAGCACCACTGAAGGGAAATATTTCTGAAACAAAATATCCTATTACAGAGACCCTAATATTGAAACCCAGACACCTTTGGGGCAAAATGGATATTTAACACCCCAGTAACACTGCACAACCTTAGCAGAAAGCGAAGCAACTGTCACATCCAGCTGAAACTGAAAGCTGGGGAATTAGGTAGGCAGGAAATGAATGTTCAAGATGGACTTTGTACGAAGGCTACCAAAGTCTTTTGAAAAAGGATCACGAGCACATTATTTACAAAAGTCTGGCACTTTACAGGAAAAACAAAACAAAACAGGACACCAAAACCAACACTTAGTACCATACCAAAATATTAACTTAAAAGAGAGACTGCACCTACTGAATCAAATCCTTCCCTCTGCAGTGCTAGTGACCAGGAATTCTCAGACTGGGCACAAGCTGCTTTCCTTGTGAGCATGAGACAACATCGCAAGTAAGCATAACTAATCCTCAACTGATTAAAAATAAATTAAATACAAATCAGTATTCTTCTCATCCACCCATCACATTTAGGAATTCACAAACTAAGCCCTGCAAGGAGACCAGAGAGAGAGAAATGTGGCCTCATTTGAGGAATATTTGTAGGTAGATTTAGGCAAGTCCATGTGTGCATGTTATTGGGGAGGGAGGGGTTTAAGCACTGTGTTAAAAATAAAACAAAAAGCTTATAAAGCACATGGGTTTAGTCAGCCCTGAGGATGTACGTGATTAGAACAGTAAAGCCTGCATCAACGGAAGTGCAAGGTGCTCTTTTCCTCAAGGGGTTTCTCCAGTGGCCGCAGATATTTCTCATCTGCATTGGGTTTACATGGCAAGGTTTAGGTAGCAAGGGCGTGAGCAGAGAGCAGGGGCTGCCCCCACGTTGGAGACAGTTCCAGTCAGCTCCAAGACAGACCCACCACTAGCCAAAGCTGAGCCCATCAGCAAAGCAGGTGGCACCTGCGTGGTAACAGATTTAAGAAAGGGTAAAAAATGCTGCGCAGCAGCTGTGAGAGAGAGGAGTGCAGAAAAAAAACGTGAGAGCGTGAGCTCTGCAGACAGCAAGGTTGGTGCAGGAGGGGGCAGGTGCCCCAGGCACCGGAGCAGAGATTGCACTGCAGCGCACGGAGGAGACCACAGTGACACAGGTTGTCCCCCTGCAGTCCTTGGAAGACCGTGCTGGAGCAGATATCCACCCTGCAGCCCCACTGTGCTGGAGCAGGTGGATGTGCCCTGAAGGAAGCTGCAGCTGTGGAAAGCCCACACTGGAGCAGGCTTCTGGCAGGGGCTGCAGCTCATGGAGAGGACCCACGCTGGAGCAGTCTGTTCCTGAAGGACTGCACCCTGTGGAAGGGACCCACGCTGGAGCAGTTCATGAAGAACTGCAGCCCACGGGAAGGACCCACGTTGGAGAAGTTTGTGAAGAGCAATATCCCAGGGGAGGGATCCCATGCTGGAGCAGGGGAATGGCATGAGGAGGAAGAAGCAGCAGACATGAAGCGTTATGAACTGACCGCAGCCCTCTTTCCCATCCCACTGCACCACTCAGGAGGTTGGGAAGAGGTAGAAGAGTCAGGAATGAAGGGGTGAAATTGAGCCTGGGAGGTTATGGGGAGCGGTGGGGAAGGCGGTTTTAGGTTTGTATTTGTTTCTCACTATCCTACTCTATTTTTGATTGGCAATAAATTAAATTAATTTTCCCCAAGTCAAGTTAATTTTGCCCGTGATGGTAATTGGTCACTGATCTCCCCTGTCCTCACCTCAACCCATGAGTTCCTTCATCTTATTTCCTCCCCCTGCCCCGTTGGGGAGGGTGAGCTGGAGAGTGGCTGGGTGGGTGCCTGGCAGCCAGCCGTGGTTAACCCACCACACTGTCCCACCGCAGGTCTCGTGGTACGTTTAGAGCAGGGTGGCAGAGCTGCCAATGAAGCACAGGGCTCAGCCAGTCTCAACCCAAGGCCTTTGTTACTCTCCAATTTATTGCACAATTACCACTGCCTGCATCTTGCACTTCTCCCACATTCTTGAAAGCAAGGACTCATTTACAATGGAAAAGCAAACACGAAATAACATCTGCATAAAGGATCCATCGCATCCTCAATTATAAACACTTATCCAATTATTCTGCCTGTGAATAATGCATTACTTAGTGTGCATGGCTGAGAGGCAAGGTATACTATAAAAGGAGAATATTAGATATGATGCTCTATAAGATTAGGACTGAGAATAACATAGATATGTGAGATATCTATTAAGCAAATATGTTTTTAAGCAGATCAATTGTCACGGTCTTAGATTATTATAAACTGGAGGAAAATTCACCCAACAACCAAATACTTCTCGTCCTGCAGTTTGGTTTTATGAACTTACCCTGGTTTCAGCTGAGAGAAGTTAATTTTCTTTCTATTGGTTGCTGTGTTTACAGATTTGGTATGAAAGGAATGTCAATAATGTATATTGTTTAAGTTGTTGCTAAACCACATTTGTACCAGTCAAGGACTTTTTCCAGCTTCCCACAGAAGCTAGGAAGGAGCATAGACAGAACAATAGAATGGCCAATGGACTATTCCGTATCCTAGACATCATGCTCAGTACAGAAATGGGGCTTGGCCAGGGGGAATCCACAATCTCTGCTCTGGTCAGGCTGGGCAACTGATTCACTGTGAGGTGAGAGTGACTTGTCTCTTGTATATTCTTTTACCATTTTTATTATTATTATTTTCCTTTATCGTTAGTGTTCTATTAAACTGTCTTTATCTCAACCCACAAGGGTTTTTTTCCTTTTCCCCTCCTTTTCTCCCTCCCCTTCTGGGGGAGGATAGCGGGGTGAGTGAGAGGCTGTGTGGTCCTAGTTGTTGGCTGGGGTTAAACCATGACAGAATTCAAACAGTAACAACCAAATACAAACTCCATTTTAACTTGCCCTGGCAGAAAAACCTTCAGAGCAGTCTCAGTGCTGTGCTGTAATTGCCACACAGGGGTACTAGAGAGACCTGTTAAAGCCTGAGAAGTTATACCCAGTCATCATTCACGCTGCAGCAGTGCCGAGGAACTTTCCTGAGCACACCTTTGTGCTTCGTGTGGCTCAGGAGTGCACTTTTGAACTGAACCTCACAAACATCCCCACTTAAGAGTGCTCTGGTGCACACTGTGGCATCTCAGAGCGTGTGAACCGACTCCCTTTCAGCTGAACGTAGCCCAGAAATCCACTCCAGCCGGAACACAAACCCAGGCTAGAGCTAATCTGAAGTTCAAAAAAAACCCCCAACCTGAAATTTGTATAGCATGGGCATCAAGCCTGAGCAGCAGTTGTTTCACACTGCATATCCATTCTTACTGGCCTGCGGATGCAGACTAGCCACTACACCCTGCATTCCCACAGGACTCTCTTGCCCAGTCTATACCACATCAACCAGTTACGTACGTGAGAGCCCACAGGAGCTGTCACCACAACTCACACAGACCTATCCAAGTCTGCACCAGGCACCTTCCTGATGGCCTGCAATGCCACGATTTTGCATCCCACCCGATAGCACCGCACAGCCCGCCCAGGGAAACCCACGGCTGCCACCGCACAGCCATGGTGGAGCCCCACTATGCCCATGGGGCTGGGTGCATTTACAGATAAAGCACGCCCTGCAGATGGTGAATGCCCAGCACCTTGCTGCAGTTAAAGGCGAGAGCCTAGAAGAATTAAACGGCTTAGCCGTTTCACAGAGGAGAGGCTGCTCTGCAGTGGAAGGAGTGGCAAGCAGCTGGAGAAGACGGCATTCCTGAGCAGCCAGCAGGAAGGAGGAAAAAGCAACAAAAATTTGAGCTCGCCAAGAAAGAAAGAATCATATTCACAGCATGGGAACAGAGCAAAATGTTCATTCTAGAACATACGTTTAATCCAATAATTATTCCAAGTACCCTGCATTGAGCCACAGGCCATGGGATGACCAGTGTATCACAGAGGAGACAGCGTTTCGTAGTATTCTAAATATTGCACAAACGGTGCCAGTACTCAATCGTAACCTGAGGAAGCCACTAACTGTCTTTTCAGCAATAATGGCTCCAAGCTATTTAGCTAGATTTGCTAACACAAACACAGTCAAGACAAAACCCTATGAAATAATTTATTCTCCTTCTTTATCAAGTTTATCCTTGCTGATTGCAACAAATCCTAATTACTTAAGCTAAGCTATTTGAGTTGAAAGCACAATCCTAGCCTGCTGGGTTAGTAAAAGAAAAACTAAATCATATGTCTGTGTGGAAGAGCAACAATTTTTTAGGACAGCTGAGCAGTTTTGTTGTGCATATTCTGTATTTTTCTGCAGTGCATTAATAGTCATTTATTTGCCTTAAAAGGACACTCCAAAAATAGAAGACGGGTCAAGAAAGCCATGAACACGCCAATGTAAAAATAGAGAAACTAGCAACCCAATCTTTCTGTTGACAGAGGATGTTAAAACAGCAAAGAAAACATAAAAACCCATTAAGTGTGATGGAACAGGAAAGCTAACAGTGCCAAATAAAAGTTACGAGTTCAAACATATGTAAACAATACAGGAAATAAAAGCAAACCAATAAGATATCAATAGCTAACACAGTCAGAGACAAAGAAAGTGGTGCACTTAAGGGAAATAAAGCATTTTAAAATACAGTGAGAACAAAAGGAATTTCAAGTCAGACAGAGCTTATTGCTAAATGCAGTTGGTAAAATCCTAAACAGGGATATAGATTAAGGAAAAGCACAGCAGATACTTGTGACCTGTTGGGTTTTTAAACAGACACATGTGTATCCTACCTGTCACACATGCAATACAGATAACTGTCTCTAACGGAAGGAAGAACCCACTTAGACTATGCATTTTCAAATCGGCGCAACCAAAAGGTTTGCATCCATTAATCTGTAAAGCACCACTTGGATGAACAGAGAAGCCTTCTAAAGTCCTATGTTAATAAATCCAATAAACTGAGGAATCTCACAAGTCTTGAAGGACTCCCCAGGTAGTTTCAAGATGTAAAAATGGCACGAAGGACACCCAGGGAGTTACAGTCTGGATAACATGAAACTACTCCCACAGAACAGTTACTGTGAGTCTCACAACACAAAAGAATTAGAAGGTAAAATGTGATGTCAATATGTGTCAATGGCCAGTGATGGTCAATATGACTTCACAGTCTTTTTGTGCCTTTCTAAGTCTTCTCAAGCAAACCTGTTACAGCTGACAAGATTACTCATCTGGTAGATCAAGGCAGCTATTTTGACTTATTATATCTGAATTCCTGCAAGCTGTTAGTCTTGATTCCATATAATGCAAGTTTTTTAGGTTTGGGTTGGTTTTTATTTTCAACAAAGATACCAAGTGGTACTAAAAGAATACATAAAATAGACTAAAAATTTACTTAGTATCAGGTCTTTAATTGAGTTTCTAATGGAAAAGCTTCAGTTAACGTGAACATCACTAGTGGTTGCCCCAGCCATCAGTGCTTGATCAAGTGCTGTTCAATATTGTTATGAGTGACATAAAATCTTTGCTGATAAAGTTTGCAGTTACCACAAAATTCAGTAGGGTAATAAACGAAGACACGTCACTGATACAGGACCATCTGCATTGTCTACTGAGTAGTCACAACGCAACCAAACCTGGTTTAACACAGCCAAGCACCGGGCAATAGTGGCAGCATTACAGCAGGCAGACACAGGCTCAGCTGGATCTCAGCATATGTCTGGAGCATCCTTCATGAAATGGAAAATCGCCTTTAAAAGCTGGGTAATGACAGCAGTTTTGTAGACAGCACTGGTAAAATGTTGCTAGAAAACCACATCCATTCAAAAAAATGAGTTACACAAAGGGTAGAGGAACACAGGAATGAGTTCAAAGGATGTATTAAAATTAGCCAGAAAAGCAAATTTCATGGTAAGGGGCAAAAAAGCTGTAGAGATGTAAAAAGGATATGTGATTACCCTATCATAATTTCACAATGAAGTAAATATAATGGTAAGGCATTTTTCCTTCTGATACAAATAATAACAAAATCCAACATCTTAAACTTTAAGCTTGCAAAATACAGTCTCGAAGTTCAGATTTTGTTTGCAAATGTAGAAGGTGAACAGTGGCATAAATAAATGGGAAATACAGTGGAAGAAACTATATCAATTCAGATCTTTGAGGCAGTCAGTTCATTTGAATTCATCCTCATAGATGTGTGTAAATGAAGCAAACTGGGGTTGGGGAATCCTCGACACAGACTATGAACATAAGGGAAGACACTGAACGCCAGAAGACAGAGGATGGACAGTAGACAAGTCTCTGTGCTACAGTTTTATATTTTATAAATTCTTGCTCATTTTGTAAAATCTTCCACCTGCTGATATTTGCAGTAGCACTGTTAGGACTCAACATTACAGACATGTAACAAAGAGATCTGTTGAGTTTTATGTTGCTCTAAAAAGGATAATCGCAGCTGAGAGGAATAAGCACATAACATCTGATCCCTCACAAAAACCTCTGAGCAATTAACTGACAATACAGGTGAATCGCTGCAGAAATACTGCCACCCAGCTGTAGAAAACCATAGGAAGAGCCTCGGCTCCCAACACAACTCAGCTAAGAGCAAAGAGCCCTTTCCTTGCCCCATTCTGGTTTCCAGATTTGGCTACTCTGTGCTGCATTCTCCATCATACCTCCCTGTGTTTCAGTTAATACTGAAAGAAATACTGTGGAGCCTAATTTGTAGGCAAAGATCACACACAGCCAGGACCAGATAGCCAAGTCTTGTAACATAAAACAGGATCTGTGTCCTGGCTGAAGGAGTGACCAGAACCAGGCTTTCCTGCTGTGTCCTATCGTCAGGCAGTACCAGGTTATATCCCTGGTTAGAGGGAAGATCTCCACACTCTGAATTAACTCTGGCCCTGCCGAGGCCAGTTTTCCCAGGGAGTGAGAAGGGATGGCAGTTACCTTGTCAGCATGTTAATTCATCCCTAAATCCTCTCCCAGTGAATGTGCTTGTGGTGGCTGTAACACCTCTGTGATCATTCCGACGGCGCAGAGGAACAGCAGTGGAGCAGTGCCCAGGTCCACACCTGCACAGAACCAGAGGACCATGAAGATGACTTTACAAAACGTTTCTTCACCAGGCTCCTTTCTGAACTCTGCTCCAGGGTGACAAACTTTGTAGTTTTGTAACAGTAGATGACATGTCACTCAGCTACACACCAAAATCTGCCTAAGGAATCCAGGTTTAAGATTTGCCACTATATTAAAATAGCTAAACGCCTTTCTTTTGGAAGTTTTTGAAAACAAATTCAAAACTTTTTTGGAAGTTATTAATTAGATAAGCTTACTGTTACATTTTTCAATGTTAAGAGTTTTCTCTCATATCCCCATTAACTGGAACTTTCTAAGTTGGATGGCAGTTTTCTCCTCTTTTTGACGTATTTAGCAAACTTTTTCACTAACTAAAGCTCACTGACTTTTCAATTATTTGAGCCTTTGCTAAGAATAGCAGTAAAGATTCATAAAAAGTTGGATTAAAATCAATTCCGCCAAAAAGGTGAGCATATGTATTTACTTACAATACACAAACTACATAATCTTACAGACTCTCTGAAAACTTCTGAACACACTTAAAATGTACATCTGATGTACGTCCCATTTGTTTATTATAAGCAGTAAAACACCCTTTTCATCCAGCCACTATTTAAAAAAAATAATTGTTAAAAGCCAATGTAATTTAGGTAGTGGCAATGTACCTCATTTGAGAGAGATGAAAAGGTCTTTTTTAATGAGGGGGGAAAAAAAAGAAAGTTCAACCCGGGCTTCAAGCCTGCAATGATATTTAGCACATAGCAAAAACAATTTCATTAGCATTACTTAAAAACCTCGATGGAGGAGGCAATTTCCAGACAAAATTAGTAACTCAGAGATGACTGTGAATTGCTTTACTTCCATGTCATTCCAAGATAATTTAGAGAACAACAAATAACAAAGACTCCATCTAGCACATTTAAATACTAAATCTGAATTATTTTATTCAAACCTAGCATTTTAGACTAGAAAGATTTTTTTTGTACTCTTGACTCGTTTAAAATAAAAATCAAAAGTCAACAAATGAACCGTGAACTCAGAATTTGTAGTTACTTCACACTGCTGAGTAAATCCATGTGATACAATTATCGGGTTTTCCACAAATCCTGTGCTGAAACTAGACAGACAATAACAAGTAGCTCCTGAGCCAAGGTATAATGTTAATGCAAATATAAGGCAAAGACAGAGTAATAATTCCAAGATTAATAATTACTTTTCACTTTCAATACACAATGCATAAATCATTTTTAAAAAGAAACGATACAATAACAACAGAGATTTGCAATTAAAAAAAAACCAACCACAACTGGAAAGGCACAGTGGGAATGTATACGATTGTTAAGAACAAAGGCTTATTTTTTGCGCCTTAACTGTTTAGTTAAAATCCCAGAGCTGCAAAAGGCATCAGAGTTGTCATCACCAACAGTGGCGCACAACTGCAGGGAAAATCATTGTCACAGCTTAATAATACGTGTGCACACACATGTATGCACACAAACACTGGGAGCTGTCTCCTGTCCCATTTTCAGTAGAGGACAATACACACACAGAGGCTACAGACAAATGCTGAAGGGAGAGCAACTGCATCCATCGTGTAAACCGAGCTCAAAATCCTACAAGGCTCAGCACTGGGGCCAGATCATCTCTGCATCACAACCCCAAAGATGAAGGCAGAGGAAAGCACAGAAGTGTTAAAATCTCATGCTAATGGACCTGAATGGTCCACCTACAGGTACAATGATTTGTGAGAAATGACAGCAGCACTAGTCCAGCCATGGTAAGGTAGTAAATTTTAAGAGAAATTAATAAATGGAAGAGAGATTAAAGGCAACCTTTGTACAGAAAGTGAGAAATACTCCCCTGCACCAGGACAGGCTGTGGGTGACCTGCGGGAGAGCAGCTCTGTGGAAAGAGACCTGGGAGTCCTGGGGGACAACAGGATGGCCATGAGCCAGCAATGGGCCCTGGTGGCCAAGAAGGCCAGTGGCATCCTGGGGGGCATCAAGCAGAGTGTGGCCAGCGGGTGGGGGGAGGTCATCCTCCCCCTCTGCTCTGCCCTGGGGAGGGCACATCTGGAGTGCTGGGGCCAGTGCTGGGCTCCCCGGGTCAAGACGGACAGGGAACTGCTGGAGAGGGGACAGCAAAGGGCCACCAAGATGCTGAGGGGATGGAACAGCTCTCTGATGGAGAAAGGCTGAGGGATTTGGGTCTCTTTAGTCTGGAAAAAAGACGGCTGAGGGGGGACCTTATCAATGCCTATAAATACTTAAAAGGTGGGTGTCAGGAGGACGGGGCCAGGCTCTTTTCAGTGGTGCCCAGGGACAGGACAAGAGGGAACGGGCACAAACTTGACCATGGGAAGCTCCCCCTAAACCTGAGGAGGAACTTCTTTCCCGTGAGGGTGGCAGAGCCCTGGCCCAGGCTGCCCAGGGAGGTGGTGGAGTCTCCGTCTCTGGAGACATCCCAAACCCGCCTGGAGGCGTTCCTGTGCCCCCTGCTCTGGGTGACCCTGCTCTGGGGGGGGAGGGACTGGGGGATCTCCAGAGGGACCTGCCAACCCTGTGATTCTATGATTCTAATTCTATGATTCTACAGATTCCCCACAAGACCTCTTCAGGAGCAGCACACACGAGTCCGTTCAGCCTAGTAAAAGCTTGCCATGCAAACCCAACACACTTCCCTCTAAATTTATCAGGAGATAAGCAAATGGAAAGGAAATGCAGTGGTTAAGCAGAGTTCTGCTACTGAACAGCACCAAAGACAACTATGCAAACACAAACTAACCAGTGTCAGCCTAAAAGTTGCAGATGCCTAGACACCTGCAGTGGAGGTGCCATAGGACCAAAGAGCTTCATGGCAGCAAGACACACATTCTACAAAGCAGCTTGGCAGCACGGGTACAAGCCTCTGCAGAAGCTTTAACTAAGTAATCCAAGAGATCTCATCTAGTCTAGCGCTCCCACAACACTTCAGCCGAAGTTAATAAGAAATAACCTATTAGTGCACAAGTGCTTGCTCCTCTTTGGGCACCTTGTGGAAAGCGCTGCAGATTCATCACATCCAGCCTGCCCTGAGAGTCTGTGCTCCCACACAGGCAATTACACCTACAAGCAGAGGACCAGGAACATGTGGTAGCTCCTTCCTCACCATCCACAAAGCCCTTGAAAAATTCTTCACTAGCACAGAAAAATGTGTTGTTACCAATAAAAAAGTAGCGGAGGTTGTATAAAGCAGCAGTTTAATATCTTATTACTTTATTCTAAAAGAGAGCAAGAAAAATAAATGTAATTCCATGATTCATTAATGCAGTAATTCAAAGGGGTCAGGTTTCAGCTACAGTTCCCTCCATGCCATGCCTATCTCAGGAAATTCTTATTTTGCATGCTCACTGCAATTGTATATTGTATGTAACGAAGCTATGCTCCCTTCTGCTAGAAGTGTTCTAATTGCAGTGCTCATTAACTGGTAACCAATTAAATAAGTTTCCAGCTTCCTACCAAGTGGAAAAGATTAGCAATAGGATAATAGACTAATGTCACTCAGGAACACAAAGGGCTACAAGTCTAAGTGGAGATGATTACTCACTGTAACGCAGGATTATTAGTGCTGTTAGTGCACCTACTCGATTGCTACCGTTCTCAGGAGAGTTTAGACACATGGCTATATCCAGGCAGAGAGGATCACAGAAGCACAGAACAGCTGAGGCACCTCCGGATCCTCTGCACAGAGCAGGGTCATCCAGAGCAGATGGCTCATGACTTTGTCCAGGCTGGTTTTGAATACCTCCAAGGATGAAGACTCCATAGCCTCTTTGGGCAGCCAGCTCCAGTGTTCAATTACCCTCACAGGAAAAAAATTATGCCTAAGCATAATTTCCTGTGTTCCAATTTGTGTTTATGGCCTCTTGTCCTTTCACTAGGCACCACTGAGAAGAGTCTGCCTCCATCACCTTTACTTCCCCCCGCATCAGGCATTTACTAAGACTCTGAGCTTTCTCTTTTCCAGGCTGAATAGTCCCAGCTCTCTCAGCCTCTCCCTGTATGTCAGATGCTTCAATCCCTTCATCATCTTCACAGCCCTTCACTGGACTCACTCCAGTATGTTCGTGTCTCTCTTGTACTGGGGAGCCCAGTGCTGGACACAATACTCCAGGTGCGGCCTCACCAGGGCTGAGTAAAGGGGAAGGGTCACCTCCCCTGGTCTGCTGGCAACACTCTTCCCAATGCAGCCCGGGAGCTGTTGGCCACCTTTCCCACAACGGCACATTGCTTGCTCATGGTCAACCTGGTGTCCACCAGGAGCCCTGGGCCCTTTATCTGCAAAGACGCTTTCCAGCTGGTACCGGTACACGGGGTTATTCCTGCCCAGGTACAGGACCTTGCATCTCCCTTTGTTGCATTTCATGAGATTCCCGTCAGCCTGAATGGCAGCGCGACCATTGCTGTACTGGCCAACCCTCTCAATTTTGTATCCTTTGCAAACTTGCTGAGGGCGCACTCTATCCTATTTTCCGGGTCATTAATGAAGATACTAAACTCTCCTGGCCCCGTTATTGACCCCTGGGGTTACACCACTAGGGGGGCCTCCAGCTGGACTTTGTGCTGCTCCTCACAACTCTCAGCCCGCCGTTCAGCTTGCATTGCAAACCACTTTGTTTACTTTTCAAAAGGCACTGTTTTCAGCAAGGCAGATGACAAATGCGTTTCACCTTCTCGTACAGCCTCACAAACGCTGACTCAAGGCAGCACTACTAACTGCAGCTCTGATGATATTTCAATTGCTTCCCAGCAGTTAAGAAGCAACCCACAAGCATCAGACACAGCTTTAAGCTGTTCATGCGTAAGAACATGCATTATCCATTTCACCAAAACACCAGGTATTTATGACTGCTGACAGCTTCTGTCCCATGAACATAATTATCCAGACACAGCAGTTGAGCGCGGAATCAGTGGGATGTTAATGACAGGTAATGACACTCATGCACAGCATGCAAGAGACGGATTCAGCCCCCCAGAATCTGTGCGATTCCTCTGCTCCAAGAACAGGGAGAAATCCCCCAGCACCTTCACCCAAATAGAGAGGAAGGAGCGCATCCAGAGGCAATGCAGTCTCTGTGGACGTGGCTATGGAATTTCATCGTTTCATCTCATACAGTACTTCCCCCGGATGAAAACCACAAGATTTCTCTTCTGGGGCAGACTTTTTCTCCTACTAGGCAAAACTGATTAGGACTTACCTGCTTTGTTAGGAGATAAGAATTATGCAGTCCCTTTTGGGAGGCTTAAATTGTATTCATACAGCATCAGATTTTCTTATGACAAGCATTGCTTTGATAGCAAAGTAGAACAGAGCAGGGTTAAAAACACACAGACAGAAAATTTTAGTTAAAAAAAATGCAATGGCAAAACCCCAGAAAGCTCACCTAGTTTTTCTGCTATTCTCACCATTCAGGAGATAAGCCACAGCTCCATCACACTTCACACTCATTGCTTTGGGCAGTCAGCAACTTGTGGGCTTAAATTAAGGAACTGCCGGGAGCACAACTGAATGATCCCCACACAGAAGCCCGGAGAACAGGACAGGCATGAGGGCACACCTTGTCCGAGATGTCACACAGTTCATTATCCAGAGTCAAAACCAACAGGGGTATCCTAGGAAGTTTGCATGATTTTCAGTAAGCTCTCTCACAAGCCGCATCACAGGCTACACGTTTTAAGCAACATTTCCATAAAAGATGAGCTTTTCCCCAGTTCCGGACTATATGTTTGTCATAAAATCCCATAACAGAAATATCTTTAATAATCTAAGTACTAAATACGTGGATTCTAACCATGGAGCTCAACCACTTTGCCCAGACAAAACCCAAGCTACTTAACACAGTAGCCCAATATGCACCTACAACCTTAAATTTACATGTATGTAAAGCAGAAAGATGTAGCCATAGAAGAGAAGGTATTGCAAAAAGCACAAATATAAGAATGTTTCAGAGAATAACCAAAAAGTTTGTTGATTTTTCTAACCAAAGCTGTGTTGCAATCCGATCCATTTTCTGAACTCATTTTCATCACAACTGAACCTACTTAGCCAAAGGAAACAGAGGTCAAATCACATATGGTCCCACATGGCACAATCCAGACGAGCTAGAAGGCAAGTTCTTTTTCACAATTCTGTTTACAAATGACATATTTTTTACTTCATTTGTTGATCCCATTTCCTTTGACACATGCAATGGTTTTAACTACCACCAGCTATGTTGAAATAGAGTTTCAGCTGGGTTCCCATGAAGCTAGAGGTCTAAACAGAGACCTGTGATATATTCAAGCGTAGAGTTACGAGAGAACTGCCATTTTTAGGAGCCCTGTAGTACAGTGTCTTAATCTATTAAAGCAATAACAACATTGATCAAAAAGCACCACATTATGCTGCTACTGAAGCTGTTTTACTCAATCAACAGATATCCAATAAGAGTCGGAAAGATAACCACCGGCTGCCCAAGAGGTGTATCATTCCTTGGAGCTATGACTGAGTGCCAGAGCACAGCGGGACCCTGGCAGCTCAGAGCATTAGGATCTATTCAACCACACAAATCCAGCCCTTTCTACAGTGGCTTCAAGCTTCTGAAACAGCCTATCTCGTACAAACCCCATTAAAATGTTCTTTCCACTTGCATTTCATCAGCTAGCTCCCCTATTACACTTAAGTCTGTCATAACTTTCAGGCTAATAATCACAATTCTTTTGTTGACAGGTTTTTCAGATTTTCATTTACATGAGTGGCAACAAACCAAAAGAATCCATCAATTTCTACCTGCTGTTCTGTTCACAAATTCTGCAATTGTGGTGCATAATTTTTATTCCTTGTTATTTCACTAATTGTTTCTACCAGATATGTACGAAGTTATTTTGCACAACAGCTGTAGAATTATAATGTTAGACTCCCACTGCCGATTACTAATTATTTTCTGCCATTTCTCAGTAAGAAATTTGGAGTTGTTAGAATGCACAAAAATAAACCATAGCTTTCACACTGTGATTTCTTTCGCACAAAATTCAATATGAACACGCTTCTATTAGAAAAACGTTAGCCGCATTTGACAACAAAAATTGGATGAAGAAAAAATGAAAGCTCACGTCCTCGGCATTGTACACAAATCTGGGCAAAGCATTTTGAAGCGTTCTTAACACAAGCGGTGTACCTGCCAAGAGAGGAGTGCGTCAGCCCAAATAGTTCAGGAGTGAAACAACATTTCTAGTACATGAGTTATTATTGAAGTATTACTGGTACTGCAATAGCATGAGAAGCAAAAGCCACAAACAGTAAATATATCTCTTTTTGTTCAATGGGACAGAAAAGACCTCACTACTGGGCAGCTTGCCACATCCCGGGAGCTTGGGGCCCTTTGGAAGTACACGACAAAACTGACTGTGAAAGGAAAAGCACGCTGTTGTATGGGATAAGCTCAGATATTATACAATCAGAAATTATTTTGTGTGGGTGAACCTGAAATTTTAAGTTAGTAAAATTTTATTTATCAATATATTATTCTTATTCCCTCTGTGTTTGTTTGAACAGGTTTCATGATGGTGGACTGACTTTGAAATGGGGAGGTGTACGTATGTATCTATTGAAGATGAGACTGATCATTTTAATCAGAGAGCCTGCATGTTTGCAGACACCAAAACCATTTCACTAGTAAAGTAGGATCTGCAGTCTTTAAATATTTAAATGCAGTTTTAATGGAATTAATAGCTAAGATGCAATTAAGATATAAAACCCAGAAATTTCATGTCCCACATGCCCTTGGAGGATGGGAACGACTTCATGTCATCAATAATTGTGTAGAATTAAGTAACTGAATCAAAAATAAGCCTGTAAGCAGATTTAAAACATGACAAAGTCCTTCAATAACAAATAAATAATTCGGCCTCTAAAATCAGCAGGGCCAAAAGTAGCTGAAAGATGTTCTCCTCAGACCATGCAGCACATTCAACATTCTTGGTATTCTCTCTGTGCAGAAGTCACTGCTTGGACCAGAGGAATACTTCTTAGCTTTTTACATTGATTGTATCTCTTCCCACGCTAAAACTCCGACTTTTTAATTAGGAACCTAAGCTAACCAAAGTCTGTGATTTGTCTTTTTTGCCGTAGAGTAACTGGGAAGCGCATTAAGCACTGGCACCTCCCAGGCAACTTCTGCCGAATGATCCTGGTCCTGTGCTGCGCACCACAGCAATCTTCCGACACCCGCGCCTTCCTGCCAGCGCGGCAGGCGACGAGGCGGCCGCAGACCGAGCTCTAGCACAGCAAGCCGCTTCGGGGGGAAGGCGGCCTCCACTGCAGAGCAGAGGATTGGGCCAAACGGCTTTTGTCACTAGCAAAAGGATCCCGTATAAGGTTTGCTAGCTTGTAGATCAATACTTTCACTTTTAGATTAATTTCTGCTTGATGTCGTCAATCACCTCTGCCCCGACTTGATTTTTGTTACACAAGGGAATTCAGAGTTCTGGGCTATGAGGGAGAATCTTTGTGTTCTGAAGAATGAGTTTATTAGACAGTGGCAAACATGGCCAAAAGGTGATCGCTGTGGAGCCAACCAGGAAATCCACAAAAAAGGACACTCCCCATTGGTGCTCATTCATCTAAAAGCCATGCTCAAAACCACTTTTAAGTATAGTTTTCTCATCCTGGCTGACGAAAGCTAAAATTTTCAACGTTTCAGCTCTCCGTGCAGGAAGCCACGTCCTTGGAGAGCAGTACTTTGTGGTCAGAAGCTACTGGAGCTTTCACCCTCAACACACTGCTCTAAGAAAACATTATTAGCCGTAGCCAATCCAGAATTAGCCATTTCCAATCCAGAGCCATTGGCACTTGGGCCATTCCCCTTTGCCTCTGTGCACGTTGAACCAATTTCTAACCAGCACGAACACGAAGCCTGGGAGGACTTCTTCCCTTGGACTCCTGGCCTTCCTTTGCTGCACGCACAAGGGACAATGCTTTTCTTGTGATCATTTCAACATCCAACCACAAAATTCTGGGGGCAACCTCTCACTCACAAGCCATCTTCAACATCAGAGCCCCTGAACAATCAATGACAGCATGGTTGTCCCCAGGCTGCAGTAAGCACACTTGGCCAAGTCACCACATTCCCCTGGGTC
Source organism: Rhinoptilus africanus (assembly GCA_013400135.1). Classification (NCBI taxonomy): domain Eukaryota; kingdom Metazoa; phylum Chordata; class Aves; order Charadriiformes; family Glareolidae; genus Rhinoptilus; species Rhinoptilus africanus. The sequence continues at coordinate 275,311 of VXBO01008942.1, forward strand.
CTCACAGCCCACACGGTGCTGCTGTCAGATGCTCAGATGCGAGCCCAGGGAGCATATCCGAATCTGTATCTCTTCCACCAAAACTTCAGAAAGGGCCATCTCACAACAAGCCTTATTGGCTCCAAAGCAACTCTTCAGCTGGTTCCAGCTGCGCGTAATGAGGGAGGAATAACCCACCTCCAAGTAGCGTTATTCTGTGCTGGTGTTTCAAAAAATACTGGGAATGAGAAAGATACTAGCATCTCCCACAGTTACTGTGTCCAGATGCAGTTGACAATAATCGTTTGAAGCATTTGCAAGGCACTTAAATCTTCACATTTTGCTCCTCGCTCAAGAGTTTAGTTCAGCTCTGATCCAAAGATCAAGAAATAAGAGAGAGCATTTCAGCTTCTGGATCCCAAACAGATACTGGCTGTCACAGTAAAGAGCTGCAGAATTTCCCAGACCTTGAGAATCAGCCCCCACTACTGCAGGCGCCATACCAGATTCTCCTTTTCATGAACTATCCCAATACCATCTCAAAAGCAGCTAAAATTTGTGTCGCCCTTGCCTTTAGTAGAAGTCTTTTCCAGACCTACTTGGGCTAATCTATTTTTAGGCTGATTATTAGGGCAAGAAGATTTAATCACACCTTATTTATTTGTAACCACCTGCACTTGCGGAAATGCTGTCTTCTAATTTGACTTTTTCCTTTCTTTAGTACTTAACTCCTTGATGTACCAAAGAAAGGAACTATATTCCTCACCTTTTCTTTTTACAGGCCAAGCTTTTCCAGTCACTTAGGAAACAAGCAATCCATTCCCTTGGTCAGCTTTCTCTGTACCTGTTAAAGTTCAGAGTTTATCATCCTTGTGTATAGTGTACTGGAAATAGCTCACCTGATGGACTGCAGCTGCTCACTTCCATAGCCACTTCACAGTAAATAAAGAAACCTTGTTCCTGATGAATGCACCCAGACCTCACTATCCTGTTCAGCACATCACATGGGCAATTCCCATAGGCATAAAGGGCCAGTAAGCAGCCTGCGCTCCCTGCTTTTGAAATGTCTGCCTCAGGCACATAGCACTCTAAATGAAAATGGAGTTATGCACATGGCTATGGCAAAGCACACGCCCAAGTACTTTGAGGAATAAAAGCTTTCATCAATATGTCCCTAATTTTACAACAGGTTTCAAGTAAGCAGAAGATCTGCCCATGAAGCACTGTGAGGTCGCAGCCAACATGAGAGTGGCTATTGACTTGAGCACTGAGTAAGCATGTTCACAACAATGTGTTAATTACAAATGAAAATTGACNATTGACACCAATCTCTGCCCTTGACTATGGCCTAGTATGTTTGGGGAATGTTTCACTAGCAAGTTTGCCAGCTGCAATGTTGCTCCGCCACATTTGCTGTCCCAGTGAGACACAAAATGCGCTATTGCTAACGACATGCAATCATGTGGGAATCCACTTCTGAGCCTAGAATTGATTTAAACAAAAGTGTGCCAAGTTTCTGCATCTCGACAAAACTGTTCAACTATTGAGTATTTCTCTCACAAAAAGTTCGTGGAGTCATGCAGTCTGAAGAGAGACTACAGAGGGGTTTTATCAGAGAGGTATCCAAGTATCCAGGTAGTGTGCAGGGTGCATTTACTGTGCTATGAGTTTCTTCACTGACATCAGTAAGGACAAGAGTTTCACTTTGACAGTGAGCTTGCCCACACTCCTGGGCAACAAAAACTATTAGTGTGAACTGTAGGAAAATATACTACTGAGAATTCACAGTGAGAAACGAAAAAAAAAATATTATACTTCAAAATGACAGGAAAGTTGCACCATTGATCCAACGGAGACAGGTAAGAAAGATCTCTTAAATCTTCTCAATCCTATAATATCAGGTGGGTTCTGTCTTAAGTTTTGGTTATCCTACTGTTTTTAGAAGAGGCCTGAAAAGCCTTCCAAACAAACTCTTCTCTCCTCTATATTCGTAGTATGAAATTCTAGGCCCAAAGTAGTAAAATTTTCCCTTGTAGGGACCAAATATGTACACAAGCCTTTGTTCAGCCCTTTGTGCAATCGCACATGCAGGTTACCTAAGGAACTACCCGAATAAAGCAATTAAATGTAACTGAAAGGCAAAACCACTCGCGTGCGCATCAGCCAACAGAAATTCTGCTGCTTGGAATTATGACAAATGGTGGGATTATTAAAAACCCCACATTGTTAGTCACTACACTGAGCTTGAACATCCATATGGATCCCTTCTCTAAGGTCTTTAAAAGACATTTTGTTTAGATTATAGGATTTGCATTTTATATTCAGTGACAAATCTGATTCTTGTTTGGTGATATGCGAGAGTTCGGTTGTGACCTAGCCCTGTTACCCAATCACTATACATTGTGGTTTCAGCTTTTTAAAAATGCAAGTTTTAAAGTACAATTTGAGAAGCATTAGACATGAAGCTTTTCTAAGTGGAAGATGTATGACCAAACCAAAGCAGAGCTGCAGATTCATCACACATTTCAGGATCAGAAAGAGCCAAACTGAATAACCAGCACTGCTAAGAGGAGCTATGTTTGGCTTCACCTGAACAATTAAGCTCAAAGTGGCACAGAAAGTCAAGAGGGAATCAAGGAGATGGGCAGAGGAAGAACATTTGGAATGAATGTGAAAGACAAAAACAGGCAGAGAAGAAAATTTGGAATGAATGTGAAAAACTGGGGGGGGGAAGAACACAACACATGTTTTAAAAAGAACAGGAAAAAAGGATGATAAGAAGAGGCACTAACTGCGCCCACCAAAAGTTCTACAACAAAGAAGAAACTGCAAAGTGACATTGAGCGATTCGCGATCTGTGCAGAGCCAGCTCTCTCCTGCCATTCTCACAAACATGGGTGTATGTTAACCACTGGCACCATGACATCCTTGCAACCGCAGCGCACACAGAAGCTGAGCTGACACATCCACTAGCAGCTGGCACACTGGATCAGAGCATTTTCCCAAGATAGCACTGTGGGTCATTTCTATTTTTCTTCCAATTTCCTGATTGGGATCTGCATTTTTTTTTGCTCTTGCTTGTGGGACTTACAATCTTTACATGAAAAATTTGAAAAGAATTAATCTTTCAGGTGATATGCAGTACAAAAAGTTTCACAGAGAATTGGTTCCCCAAAGAGAAGAGTGTTCCAAGCTGTAACTGGTAAAAGTGATGATTATACAAGACAGATATATTATCTTTTGTGAGAGATGTCTTCTGTTGAGACATACATCAGCCTTAGCCACAGAAAGAGAACATTTGTTTGTCTGCACCGAATCTACCCGGAACGATGCCCAAACCATAAGCTTCTCCTTAACTTCCCACTGAAGCCAGAGATGAGCTAACTGCTTTCCTCCCTGGCCTTAGCCATTTTTTTCAGACCCCAGCTAATGTAGGTTAGGAACTGCACGCTTTTGAACACAGACTAATCAACAGAGAGCTGTCATCACCGTGTAAATGAAGACACACCTGGACTGACTTAACTTTCTCACTTTTTCCCCACATGGTGCCTAACAGCAAGGTGTCTAAACACGCTCCTGGACATGGCACTGCATCTCACACTGTGAGGGCACGTGTCTACCGGGATAACACAGTGCATTTAGGACTATGCTCCGATTTGACCAATGTTATGTTCCTTAGGAGGCTAGTCTGCTCCTCACACCACTCTGGGTTCCCCAGGTGAGTAGAAGGGCTTAGGGACCCTCAAAGGATTTGGCAGAGAATCTGCCCCACTCTGTAATACCATGATGCAGAGGGGCAAGGGACCAGACAGGGATCCAGCCCACTCCAGCAGCCAAGAGGACAGACAGAGCAGTCAGGAGATGGCACAAGGACCGGCTACAGACAGACTCCTGTTGGGCAACAGAGACTACCCCAGGGCGACATGAAGGCACTTAGGCCTTAAAGGACAGCAGAGGATTTTTGTTGTTCATTGAGGTTTAGTTAATTTTTTTCTTTTGCATTTGGAAGAAGGATTTTTATAACCTGGTTATAGACCTTACTGCCATAGGTTAGCAGGAGAGAAAGACATTGTGCACCAAATAAAGTAAATGAAGGAAGATCTCAGTTCCAAGAAGTTTCTGGTTCTTCTTTTTCAGGACCAAAGCTTTGCTCAAACTTCATAGTTTCTCGTAATCCTGTTCACCTTTCTCATCCCTCTGCAAAGACTCTGAGAATTACTTGTTTACAGATGCTTCTTATAGAAATAGGTATGTGCTCAGTTTCTCTCGGTAGGGAATCAAGCACACATAACAGAGTAAGAAGCCACAGAGACCAGATCCTCTGAGACACAGTTTCTGCTGACTTCACATACAGATGGAGCTGTAAGGCAGACACGGGATATTGCTTAGTAGTATTTTACCTTGTAAGAAGCAGAGCTTGTTCAGTAGTGCCTACAAGGATTCAAGGGAGAGCAGCTCTATCCTACAGTCATGACTATCTGGACAGCATGATGTGGCATGCCCGATCTCAGGTGTCCTGGTACAGCCCAGGCACCTGAAACACTGCTAACTGGTTAAAGCAAAGCTGTTGGAAGAAGTCAAGCATAGACTAATTGCTTACAGAGATTGCTGGACAGACAGGCCACAACTGCCCTTGGTTTGACCTCCTCCTACAGCCACCCTTCACTCCAGCTTTTTCATTAAATAGAATTTATACAAGTGGAAAAGATAGAATAAACAAGTGTAAGAACAGTCATCTCCCCTGCACTCCCCAGGAAGCACCGTTTCCCGGCTGTATCGTGTGAGCAGCCAGTCCCTCAAGAATCCACACGCTCGTGGCACAAGAACATGCTATGCTGATACTCCTCTATCACCAGCTGCTAGACACCCACTTCACAACCCCCATCTTTTGCATGTGACAATGACATGGAAGGAGTTTTAATTAACAAAAATTTATTTAGAGAAAAAAAAAAGAAAAACGTTAGTAGGACGGTATTTGTTTATCATAAGGGGTATCTTGAACCTCTGGAAGATGCCTTCTAGTAACAGCAAATTTCAAATACAACTGAAATGCACACTTAAAATCCCTCCTTACCCAATCTAATGGCACATAGTAGCATCTCTTTCAGCGTGTGCATGTTCTCCACCAGGTGTCTGACTTCCTGATGCAGAGCTATGATCGATCATGATAGTCCATCACTATGTTCTCAGATTGGCTACTCCAAGTTCTATATCTCCATAGGACTAAAATAAAAACCTATGCAATCTTCCAAAATTCCCTGATAAGAAACTGTTAATTTTACATGCAACTCACCTTGGGAAGATGCAGTCTGAAATAAAAACAACAGCTGCCCCGATGCTCAAAACTGTCATACAGCTCAGTACCACGGGGGACCACCCAGTCAGTGTTAAGATGTTTTATTACAGCAGCTAGGGCTGAGAAATGCAAAAGTAGCTCTGTAAATTTAATCACTTGGTGCTGGAAGAGCTGAAGAAAACCTCTCCATTTGTTATCCTACGTTTCAAGAGGAAAAAAGTCTGGCTTGTAAATTACGATGTTACAACACTGTATAACTAGTTCTGTAAACTCAGCACCTTTCATCAAATTTCCATTATCATTTCCTGACTCGGAGCCACTCACCATCTCAGGTGGGAGCAGTCCGGTACCTAATGCAAGGACTTGGCTAGCAAAAGCAGTACGTTATTTTTTACTCACTTTGGGATTTTTGAATTATCACAGTATGGTGCAGTACAAATGTATAATGAAGTAAAAAGAAGGACAAGTAAGTAAATGCTCCCAAATCTCCTGCTAATCCTAATAAAAATATCAAAATAGCACATAGATATAGGGGTTTTTTATTCAGTAGTCCAGCAGCACAGTGCAAGAATGCAATTTATTCAACAATTTACTCGACTCCTGCAACAACAATATATTTGGAAACTCCTGAGACACTCTCACCAGTGGTGTTTGAAGACTGTCTATTTATGATATTTTACAATGGCTAAATAGAAGAGAGGTTAAAATCCCTGGCTGTGTCTTCCCTGTCTTGGAAACGGGGAAAAACATATCAATACTGCCCTGAATCTGGCTCCCCATTGCAAGCCAGAGAGCAGCTTGTACTGCTGAAAAGCTAAGAAACAACACGGGGGGTTTGCTGAACAATTTCAACATAATTCAAAACATCTGGCAGAAAGTGAGGTAAACTGAACAGCAGTTTAGCAACGGTGCATAATAGCAGGTGTAATGTGTAAGGTTAAGAGTCAAATCAACTAAAAGGCAAAAGAAAGGAAAATAAAAAACAGTGGGGAATCTCAGATGGGTCTGATGTCTCTGGCAAAACAATAAGTACCAACCTTGATGCTTCATCACAACCCTGACGGCAAATCCAAGGAGAGGAACAAGTAGGGCCTGCTCCTTGTGCTCTGTATTACCCTTCCTTTGCTGCCCCTTTGTGAGCTGCGGTACACTGCAGGTACTGTTAGCCTTTATGCAATGGCAGTAATACACCGTGTATTCCACCATGATGTTCTGACCCCAGTGTACCACAGCAAGTGTTGCACTGGGTTCAGGGTGCAGTTAGTTTCAAAGTAGTTTATGTCATTAATAATCTGCTTACATCATTCTCCTAATGACAGGCGGACCACATGCTCCAGGAACAGGGCCCGTGTTGCAGGAAAATTTATGTGTAGGTGGTTTGCCAACTATGTACACTCAAGGAATAGGGATATCCAGGGAACTTAAGGAGATGCGAGGTATTCTTACCCTCATCACTCTCCTGTCTCTACAGAAAGCAGTGCTGCTTGGTGCATGAGATATACACATATACACATGCTCTTTTAGTATGAAAGCAACTACATAGTCCTGGCAGTTGTCTCCACTCTAGTGGATGATCAGGATGACCTTAAGGATCTTTACTCACCCAAAGGGAAGGAACTCAGCTACAGAGCCCTGTAGAAGATGTGCTTCTAGGACCATGCTACTTACAGGAACCAGGAAAGTGGAAGGGAGACAGCTAAGGAGATAAACGGAGCAAACCAGGAAAACTCAGCCACCCTCCAGGCAGCATACCCTCCAGCTTCCACTTCCAGCCCTGTGTCTTCACGTTTCCCAGAAATAGTGTGAAACAGCTTCAATCTCTTGCTATCTCAGGGTGACCTTCCACAAGAGGGGCTAGCTCCTGGGTAGTGTGGGTGGAGATATTCAGTGGAGGAACTTTTCCATGCATATGGAAGCACTCTGATGCAAGAGCCCAGCCAAGCAGGATCATTCTGTGGTGTTGGCTGGCACAGCACATGCAGAAGAGGAGGATGCACACTGAAGAGCTGCACTGGGACTTTCAGAGATGCTATAATGCTAGCTAGCTAGATTGGCACTAGTGAAACATTCCGCTGGTACCCTCATTCTGGCTTACTCTGGGTTTCCAAACTCCCACCATTCCAGTGGGAGGAACAAGAATGACAGCCCCTGACAAGGGCAGTATCAAGAAGCACCACTTTCTTTCAAAGACTGATCATGGGAAAGGAGCACAGTAAGGTGTTAAAAGCACAGCTTAGGGACTAGACTAAGACACCAAAAGGTACTGGCCTCATTGGTTTCAGTGACAAAGAAATTCACACTGTTCTTAAGTGCTTTTTTAAAATCCCATTAGAGAGACTTGATCTTTAGGTATTTAAACAGATTTAAAGATCAGATGCTTGGTCATTTGCTGGCACATAAATCCCAGATAATGCCTGCATCCCCACTGGTTACTTCGAGCTGTGAAGTGAATCACCACCATCTGCCCACTGCAGCAGGACACTTGGCTGCACCTGCTAGTAGCATCCTTCCCAAAAGCCACCCCCTGGCACTGCAGTTCCCATATGGACATACCAGCAGCAGCAGCTTGTACTCCCAAGCAGGTCTCTGCAGTCCAGGACCCTCTAGATTGCCTGCACACTTGTTTAACTACATGCTGCTGAGGCTTATCTCACCTGAAGTCTTTATGCACAGATACTTGCTTAACGCAGGGAAAAGGCAGCTGTCTGCTCTCAGTAAGGACCACACACTGAACTGGTGTTAAGACACCAGACTCTGGGATAGAAAAATTGCCTGGTGAGGTCTCCAACACAGCAGCTCCCTAGCATAAAAACTATTTCCATTCTGGAGGTTCTTCAATTAAAATTATTCACATTTAAGGGTCCTAAGGTGCATTTACTGCCATGATATTTTTAGGAAGTATGACAGATCCCCAACACAATGATGATGCTCCGTGAGTCAGAAGAGATTGCACCTCACAAAGTTGCTGAGAAGAAGTGCTCAGAGTACATAGGATTATACAGACCTGCTAAAGGCTGACTGAAGAAGAGTCCATCTGAGCTAACAGCAAGTGCTCTCCACGTTTCTGAGCCTGGCTCAGAGCTTCCACTCCTGCCTCCCTAGTCCTGGAGTGTCAGCTAAACCATCTCATTCTTACTTTTTTCCCCAGGAACCTGCTCTTTCCTGCATGAAGGCCACTCCAGCCTTTTGGAGAACAGTTTCAGTCTCACCCAACTTCGGCTTCTCCAGCAGCATCGGCTGGGACACATATCTCTCTGTAGAGAGCTGCTTTCCACCAGGCCCAACATGACAATTCCAATGGCACAATACACCCATATGCAGGGATGAGGTGGGAAGGTGTAGGAAGATTGTAACTTTTGTGAGGAGTCTACCAAATACCTCTGCAATTACTCATACTTATTTATTTCAAAAAGGCCACACCAATAAGCTATTGAATTCACCAGCCTGCCACACACACTCTGGGAAAAAAAATCATTCATTTGAAATAGGATTATTTTTAATATAAAATACTCTATTCCTTCACAGATTAATAATTGAGATGAGTAAGTATACTGCTTAGTATGTATAATTTTAAATGGTTTCATCCCATTAATTTACAAGCAAGTGCAATCAAGTGACAATGTAAGCAATAATGCTTGCTGCTCCTTGGAGTACAGAACTTTTGAATTAAAAAAAAAATTCATTTCATCATTAAGAGCAAACATTTTCTCAAAGTCAGAAGAATCAATATAATCTGCCTTTTGATGCTGTACAGATGCTCAGGGAATAAATATCTCATCAGTCTTAGTTCTTTAATTTCTTTAATTTAAGGCCCTGGCAGCATTCCAAAACTACTTACCTTTCTTTCCAGTTATGTATTTCTAAACTTTTCTATCCGCATTTGTTTAGAGGGCTTCTATTTGAGTAGACTGGAGTTCCAACTTCCTTCAAATAAGAGCTTGCGTTATTATTGCTTAGTGATGAATCGAAAAATTAAATAACCAAGGACAAAAGTTTTGTCAAGACTTGAGATGTTGGCACCCCCCTCCGGCAGTGATAGATTAGCCTGGAATCTATTATTTGTTTATGGATATTCTGGTACTGTAAAAGAATGCATTAAAAGTATTTCTGCTTGTTGTTGACTTTCACTGCAAGAATTGTGATTTATTTTGCTAAGATCTATGCAAGTTTGTCTCGCGCCATCTGGCAACCTCATTTGCACGTATCACATTGTATACAGAAGCATCACTAAGTATCTGTTTAAGTTTCCTCAATGTGGTGCTTTATTTTTATTATCAGAAACTGTTCTAATTCTGATCACCACCAGTAAACCCATGTATTTTCCAGCTAAACATTACTTCACATTCCATTTAATCTCAGGTGAGTTTCTTTCAATATGCTCAAACAGACTGAAATTTAGAATGCAGATGTCATTGCTTTTTAGGGCCCTGGCCTTCAAGCACACACACAACTTTATACACACAGAGATGAAAACCAACTGCCTAACAGATCTGAAGCGCCCAGGGCACAAGCAGGATCCAAGCCACACATTTCAAGAGGCAGCAAGGGAAGATTAATACATTCACGGCCAACAAAGGTTGGCAAAAACACGCCCTTGACTTGGAACATCCCCAGGAATGGCCTATGCTCTTCTACAAATAAGTACCTTTGTTCTCAACCATCCCATTTGCACTCCTCATAGGATTCCCTTCAAGGTCTGTAAAAGGGATAGCCAGGCCCTTCTCCAAAGGGAGCAGGAAAGGACAACTCCAGTATTTCAGTAACACAAGATGCTGGTAATAGGAAATTACCAAAGAGCCATAAAGAACCATCTGGGTTACAGGTCCCCTGCCATTTAGGAAGATACTCCAAATGTTTCATCCCTCTGTGACTGAATGCAACTATCTTCTTGAAATTAAAAAATCACCTGATGCAGCATTTGCAGTCAGGCTGTTACTTGCCTCTCCTCCTTAGGCCACAATAGATTTAGACCAAGACCCTATGGTAGGAATATTCAAGTTTTTGCTTTTTCTGTTTTCTTCCCCACACACCTATAGAGACACAATATGCTCACAGAAGCCTTGCTCTTCCTGCAAGAAAAATGGATTTCTGATTATTAGTGGTTTAATGTGAATAAAAGGCTATAATGAGCTCAGCTTATTGATTGGATGTATTAATATTACAGCCAATCAGCAATATAAATCAACATTACCAATCTTTCATTGGCAGCAGTGCTATAGCAGATTAAACAAAAGGTCAGCATGCATTTTGAAATAACTCCAGTTATACCCTATTTCTTCACAATACACATCTCCCATCTGCTTATCTCAAAAGCATAGGTATAAGAATACTGAAATATAAGATATAATCATTCCTATTAACAACATCCATCCAGATTTATTTTTTTTTTTACAGAAACAGAAAGTGCAACACAATTATCTAGGCCTCACACACAGGAAAAAAAACCTTCAGAAACAAGTCATTAGAATATTTCACAGAATTAAAGGTCACATTGACTTTAACTAGCTCTGCTAACAAAGTGACTAAGACTGTGGGAGGCTCATCCAGAATTGAACATAATACATAACACCTACATAGCGCACAGAGTAGTTAAACATACATTATTACTTAAGTAAATCCTCCTAAATACCTAAAAATATGTGCACTAGCCAAGACACTTGATCTGAGAAGTTAAAGCGTTCCTTGGCAAACACACTCAACACCAAAGCAAAACTTTTTGCTGGGTTCAGCAAACTCCTTACTATATTTGCAATTAGCTCTTCCATTTCAGAAATGTAAGAGGAAGGAACTCCAAGAACACAATGGATAGGGAAAGAGAGATTTTATTTTATTTTCAATTTAATTCTCAGAAGTAAGCTAGAGTGGGCAGCGAGACAGGAACACATTCCCTCCCTCAGTTCTGGAAAACTGTATTCAAGACTGTCCCAGCGCATCTTTTCCAAGCATCAAGAGATACTTGGCTGGCGATAACCAACACAGAGCTGAATTTCCAACAGTTTGCCTCAGTTGTAATCCTAATCCTTTATTTCAAACTTGGATAAATTTTACGCAAACTTTCAAAGCACTTTACGTAAGGCACACCGTAAAGAGTACCTATTCAAAATAAATACAAAAAAAATTACACCTCGTATAACAACATCCTCAGTTAGGAAAGAAAGACGGGTCCTTGTAGTAGGGGACTCAATTCTGAAGGGAGTGGAAGGTCCCATATGTAGACCAGACCCAATCTGTAGGGAAGTCTGCAGTCTCCCTGGGGCCAAAGTTAAGGATGTGCGGAGGAAACTCCCTACCCTGGTCAGGCCTACTGACTACTATCCCTTATTGATTTTTCAGTTGGGTAATGATGGAATTTCAGGAAGGAGCCTGAGGGTGATGAAGAAAGACTTCAGGGCCCTGGGACAGCTGGTTAGGGGATCAGGAGCACAAGTAGTGTTTGCTTCTATCCCAACAATTGCAAACATTGATGGGACTATTAACAGGAAATGCCAACTGATCAATGCCTGGCTCAGAGACTGGTGTCATCGGCAAGACTTCAGGTTCTTTGACCATGGGCTGCTTTTCAGGACACCAGGCCTGCTGGCAACAGA
>VXBO01008943.1:0-44130 GCA_013400135.1 Rhinoptilus africanus
TTTCCTTTGACATTGTACTCTGCTGATCACAGAGAAGGGCTAATGATGGATACCCTTCTGCACAGAGAATTCATCTCCAAGACTCTTTTCCCCTTTCACTATAATCCTTATGTTCTTGCCCAACATGGCTTGAGTATGCTGATCTACCAGACATCTACCAAGCCTGCCCGTCTGACTTATTTGCCAAAGAGACCAAAATGCCACTACTTTGCACTGGCAAGACAAGTGTAGGGGGATTGTATTTTGCAATGGTCCTGTGACTGGGTTATTAGAAGGCACATGGAAAAGACGATTGATGTTCTCGTCTTAGGTATTCTTCAGTTTTCTGTTTAAAGGGATGCTAAGGGTGTCTGGTCCTTATAGGATTACACTTTTTGTGTAGGATACTTTAAACAGTGAACTCCAACTAAGACGTATTCTACTCCAAGGATATCTAATGAACAAATGTAAAAATTAAAACAAAGAAGCCCGACCCCCACAGAGAACATCCCAGTTCTCTGTAGTAAACATTGATACAAATAAATAAAAAGACATAAAATAGGTAATAATCTGGTCCTGCTCAGTTTCAGTTACAAGAGTTTCTCCAGAGATGGTATTGTACAGAAAGCAGCCAAAAGATACTTTGGGGTAAGGACGCGGGACCTGCACTCCACCAAGTGTCCTCTGTGCTGTGATACCCACAGGGGATATCAATCTACTGCAACCAGTGAGTCGTGTCCTGTGAGTGTTGTCTGCATAATATCCTGTGCACAGCACACAGGAAGACAATCCCTCTGCCTCCAAAATAGCAACCAATAGCTAAACAGTGGTTAGCACTTGACAGGAGCTGAAGACACACTGGGTATCCCTTTAAAGATCCCAAAGAGGTGTCTGGGAGCACATCAAAACTTAATGTATGCTCACAAGTGGACCTTGGACTCCAGCTCATGGGATAAGAAACATGTGATCCCCAGTAGCTCAGGACAGTCACATCTTGGTTTTACAGCACACCGCAAGGGCGTAATAGAAGAGGACAGTTCCTGGAAAGAATGACTCCAATTCATACTTCTTGACGTCAGCAAACCAGAGATATGCTTGACCATTTTAAAGTATTTCCCAAAACCCAAAAGTGGTTCTGTAAGAATGTTCTGAGGTTCTGATATCAAAGCATATTGGCTTGTCGTCTGGCTTGTTACATTGGCTTATCTGGAGCAGAAATACATATATATTTGTGTTCTTGCATTGCCACATGCGTGCCTGTGAATATGTGTATGTTATGGTGTAAATACATAAAGTGAAAAATACAATGTATTTCAATTAATCTGTTAAGGAAATTTTGCATTTATGAAGAGCTTTATGTTACCTTCCAGCCTGAACCTTTCTATGATTCTATATACATACATGAATCTGTGTATATCACACATATAATCATATTATGTGTGTAATCAATATGAAAGTATTAATAATGTTGTTATTTAAAAAAAATAATTCAAAATCTGCATGTTATTTTCGCTTTTGAATGACCAGATGGTATTATGCTCCATCCATATTTTTTGAGAGGAGGACTGGATAGACACAAGTTTCCTGAAATTCCTGGCACCCAAAGCGTGGTAAAAGAAGGTCTACAGTCCTTCTGCCAAGATAAAGGTGATCTGGGACTTGGTAAGGGAGAAGTGGAATAATGCAGAGAGATTTGTTTGTTCTCTGAGGGTGATGATGATAATTTTTTAGTGCTCAGCTCAGACCTCATGTGGTGCAGTCCCAGGCTGTCAACCTTGAACCAGATCCTATACTGGGAAGGGAAAGACCTACTTGGTGAACAAGTCTCAGTCCCACAGGCATGAGTGAAATGATGGATGCTATGATTGGTTCAGATCTCCTTCGGTGCAAGTGTAGTTATGATAAATTGTTCAGTGTGCCTTCAAAAGATATGCAACTACAATTATTTCCTGAGATTCACCTAACCATGCAAAGTAAACCTAATGAAATGAATGGAGAGCATTACATGACAGTGGGCACTGTTGCACCCCTTTTCCCATCCTCAGCTACTGAAAACATCTGTAGAGAAAGAGAACCTCCTATAACTGCTTATGGATATGTTTTTTATCAACATTTTTCAGTCAATATTAGCCTGCTGGGCATCTTTCCCTGTACACAGCCACGTAACGCAGGAAAACTACAGAAAAACAGAGTTTTAAGAAGAATAAAAAAAAGAACCCGAAGGGAGACCTTATCATTCTCTACAATTGCCTGAAAGGAGGTTGTAGTGAGGTGGGGGTTGGTCTCTTCTCCCAAGTAATAAGTGATAGGACAAGAGGAAATGGCCTCAGGTTGTGCCCAGGGAGGTTTGGAGTGAATATTATGAAAAAATTCTTCACAGAAAGGATTATCAAATATTGGAAAAGGCTACCCAGGAAGTGGTGGAATCACCATCCCTGGGAGTAATTAAAAGTTGGGTAGATGTGGTGTTGAGGGACATAGTTTAGTGATGGTTTTTGTCAGTGTTAGGTTAATGGTTGGGTTCGATAATCTTAAAGGTCCCTTCCAACCTAGATGATTCTATGATTCTATAAACAGGTCAGATAGAGGACCCACCAGGTGGGTTTTCCAAGTCCTGTGGAGTTTGGTTTTGTCCCGTTTGTGTCCCACTGAGTGACAGCTGCAGAGAGAACAGTCATATTCACAACAGCACTGCACAGTCTGAAACAAAGCAGCATGTCAACCTCACTTACATCTGGCCTGCCAAGAGGGAAAGATTAAGTGCAAACTGATGACAGCATTGTTCTCCCCATTCTCATAAAACACGGAGTCTACCAGATTTTCCCTTCTGGTTCATCAGCTGTGAAATGCATGGTTTCATAAAACATCCAATCCCCAGCCACCACTCACAAGGTGTTAGATGAAGTGATGGGTGTTACTGGGATCTCAGGGTAATAGGAGCCATATGACCATCTGACTCGTTACAACACTAGCTCGGAAGTTGATTTAAAGGGAGGGAGGAAGGGAAGGGCCTTCCAGTTGTGTAAATCCTCGTCCGATGAGTACTGGTTGGTAAGGGGCGAGCGCCTACTCTTGTGAAGTGAGGATGGCCACGTGTTCTGCAGCCCACCCATCTCACCCAAATGTCAACCCATTGAATCCTGTAGACAGATAGACAGAGACACAGAAGTAGGTTTGTTGTGTGTGGGGGGAGGGGCAGGCGGGCTTTCCCCAGATGCTGACAAACAGCAGATACCCAGATAATATGAACTATGAAGATGGACTGAATGAACGAGGGTTGTTTGGGGTTAAAGAGGAATGAGATGGGGGAGAGGGGAAGAGAAGGCAAGAAACTGATAACCTTCAAGAACATGAAAAAATGTTTCAGAGCATATAAAATTATTCTGTTCTCAATGTCTGTGATAATCAAGAGCTTAAACTGCAGGACAGTTAATCTTTCTGCTTAAATGTTAGGAGAAACTCTGTGTTAGGATGAATCCTGTGTGCTGGAATCTGGTTTATGGAAAACTTTTGCCTGCTGGAAAGCTTTAAGGTGAGTTTAAATAAACTGCTGTCAGGAAGAGCATAGATGTAATTGTTCCTGCCTTGGGATGGGATGGTCTTTCAGGATCTGCCAGGATGTTGGGAATCCCACTAGGAATCAGAACTAATCCCACCCTCTCGATCACACAGGCATGACAATTAGCTGCTTTAGTTTCCAGTCACAACCCTACAACAAATAAAGCTTGACAGCTCTATTGCCTACGGCCCGTTCAATGGTATATTGTGCCCTTCAGTTGGGTTTGCCATTCCCTTTTATCCAGCTCTTTTTCTCATTAGCTGATCAACAACATGCTTGTTTCTGCTTGTGTAGAAATTCTTTACAACCATATGGATTAAACAGAAGGGAAAAAAAAGAAGCATCAAAACCCAAATAAATATCACTAAATATAGTTAGGGCCAGCTGGTTTTAATTAGAATTGTCTCAAGGCAGCCATGCCAAAAGCAATCTGAGCAGAGTCTTATGGCATGATCTGTTGATCGGCCAACATCTTTCAGGGGTTTACTGTATCCCCTGCAGTGAAATTGCGTCCCTGTGTAATACAATGACGGTGCATTCCAGACATATTTTTCTGCTGAGAGGCAGTGTTTTGGATGCAGTGGGAGCAATTGCTGTCATCCGATCCTAAGGCTCTGTTTTGCATTGAAGGCATCACGTTGAAACCTAGATGGGCTCAGTAACCAAGGTGACCTCATGGGAATAAGCCATGACATGGAGAGTCCCACAGTGTGTTGGGGAGGATTATGTGTCTGGGGGTGAACACATCTTGAGGCTCTTCCATTTTCTGACCACCCCAGTCATCGTGTAGACCACTAGGTCTGGTGTGTCAGTGAATGGTACTAATTATGCAGTCAGGTAGGTTGACAGCAGTCCAGGTTCCCCAGGAAGTTTCCATACAGATGGGATCCAGCTCTTCTTGTCAAACAGCCTTCCTGACCAGAGTAGTTGTTAATTGCACAGACTGTAAAAGCATGACAAGGCCCATGATCTATCTTCTCTGTCCCAGCAAGGTCAAAGGGAGTCAGATGAATCTAGGGTGGTTTTTTTTCACTAATCACTTGGAAAAGCAGAGAAGGAAGGAAAGAAGACCAAACCATCACAGGGCCACCTAGCCAGATATTAGAGCCTCGGATTTTTTGCTACTGGGCCCAGGAATATTCAGTCTCACCAAGAGAGAAATATGGTATATAGGGAAATGGTCTGCCATACCCTCCACTGGTCCACCATCTCAGAAGACTGTCTTAGAGCCAACCCCACTTTCCCTCAAGGTATGCGTATTGATTTGATTCATCCTAAAGATTTCTCCCAGCTCTAAATTAATGGGGTTTTACCAGTGATTTCTCAGATGGGCCAATCCAAGACCCCCTGAAGTCAAAGGAGTTTTTCTCTGTAAAGCCAAGCACAGAAAGTTATAGCTGTTATATTTGCGTCATATAGTTCAGCCTTTCTGAAAGGGATCTGAGATATCTCCATATTCAAAGGGCTGCAGTTTCACATCAGATCACATTTCCTCATGGTCCTTTCTGTACTGAACAATTGTTCATGCGCACATCTCAATTCTTACATTTCATCACACAAACAGCCAGAGAATATTCACCACTAATAGAGAAAAAGAGCACAGAATAGCCATCATGTCCTGGGGACAGACCAGAGGTTCAGCGGTAAGTGGAAAGAGGACCTCTTCCAGACCTAGTGCTGGATAAAAATGTTAGCGTGTTCAACCGTCTGTCTCTATTGGTCAGCTTGAAGTTTGATATTCCTGCAGCCTACTAGAGCACAAGACGATGTTGACATTCATTACATACTCCAGGCAAAGTCATTAGGATTTGCTGATGAAGGCTTGGTTTTATATACAGCTAATGCGGTTTCAGCCTCCCCACAATGTCTGTTCTTCCCTGTCCTCGGAAGAAACCTCAAACTCTTGCAACCAGTGGAATTAGAGTAGGTGGGACACTCTTTAGTCCACTTCAGCACAAAGACAGGTAACACTGTGAAAGGTAACACCCATATGAAACACTCCAAAACAAACCATGAAGACAGTTAACCTCGAAGAAGATTCTGTAGCAAACAGCCAGCAGAACATTGAAGGTAGAAGGAGGCAGAGAGCAAGAAATTTTTCAGTTTTCATTCATCAGTCGAAGAGAAATGAATCAGTCTCTGACTCCATCTGTCCTGTCTCCTTGCTCTCATGGAAGCTTTTTTGGCACTGCCCAATTTGTCATAGGAATTACCCACTTATATGGTTGCAAAAGCCACTTTTCTCCACTTTTAAGTATCGTTTTGGCTTGTGCTACATTAAGTAAAATGCAGATTATTGCACGTACATGAATACAGAAGGCAAAGTGATAATGTGTAATTAAAATGTATTTATAAGACCTCATCTTTACCCCAAAGAATGAAAAGTCATTTTATTCTGTTTAGGTTTATTTCAAGCAGTACTTCCTGAGAGTGTTCTTCCAACAGGAAACTCTTTGTTAGCATTACTTGACATATGGGAGAAAACTGGACGGGACCCGTCAAATAGCAAAGCTACTAGAGTCCCCTTTTCCTCCATTAGGCCTGATCCTAATCTTATTTAGAAATCTTCATCCTAACAAGGCTTTGTTTTCCTGCCTATGCCAAAAAAAAGCAAATGCAGAATTAACAAAATATTTGCAAAACTAACCCTTTCTCTGCAATTACAGAGTTGGTTGAAATCTCAAAAAATCATCTCACTCATGTCTCCTCTGCCAAGACAGGACTGAGTCTACCTGTCATTCCCAGCACGAATGTGCCTAAAATATTCAGGGATGGGAAATTCTCTCTCTTTCCAAGTAATGCTTAGATGGTTTCCTTCCCCAAGCCATTACACAGATTTTGGTGGATTGATTTCTTTGTTTGTTTTCATGCAGATGCTTAAACTGATTATTCCTTGTTGTGATTTAACCCTCTGACTATTTGGCTTATCTGGAGTGGACACTGAGAACTTGAAAAAAAATGTTTAGCCCTTTCTTCACTTTGTTATTTTTATACTGCAAATGCTTTTCATTTTTCTGGGAAACTTTTAACTACTACAAGTTTATAGAGCACCAAGACATGTGGAGAATTGCTACCATCAGTGTAGTACTGTAACAGTACATAATATTAATATTAATACTTTTTCATCTACAGATTTGATTAGTATTACCTAGAAATTGAAAGGAAAATGAGAGTGAGGAAATCACTGTATTTGCATATGCTCCATGCTTGGCTATGTCAAGCAGAATTCCTTTGCTCAATGCACTATGCTTGGCATTTGAAATAACTTGATGAATTCTGTCACTAGTAACTCACTAAACTGAGATAATCAGACCATTTCCAATTGTTCAATCTGATGTCAGAATCAAATCTATCTATTATTCATTGTATACTCATCCAAAGCAGAGGGAAAAAGAAGTAAAATAAAAGGATTTTATGTTAGCAACATAGTCTTCCTCTCTTCTTCCTCCTGCAACTCTGCCCAATGCAGTGCAAACTTCAGTTGTGCATTGAATTCTGATTTTTAAGATGCAGCGGTAACAGGAAAAGTCTTCATCCAGTGCATATGAGCAGAGCCAGAAATGGATGTTTGCCATGTAGCCAGAGAGACAAATTTTGCCCATCAGTTTATGCATATGTTTCATAAACAAAAAGGAAGTCTATGCTAGGGCACTGGGGGAGATGCTATAAAGTTTTTATTGCAACTTGGTTTTGTAAGTCTTGTCTAGCAAATCCATGTGGTTTCCCTCAAATTTTCAGTAATAAACATTTAACAGCGTGTTCCAGCATCCCACTTATATAGGAGATTTTGTTGGGTGAGTGTAAGAAATTGCTCAGAAGGAACAAGGATTGCTGTGTTGCAGTGTGACAACTGCAGACTGCAGAGAGCCTGAGAGTCTCAGGCTTTTTGCCTCTGTGAGATGACCCGTGGATGTGGCATCTTTGTCCCAAGACTGGGAGAGGTCCTGGGTTTTTTTATATAAAGCAGTAGGTACGTCTGATGAAAAAAAATGTCAGATCGTCCAGCGAAATCTTGAAAGAAGCAGGAAGACCCTTCAGAGGCCATCATTGTTTCCTGGAAGATCTACGCAATAAAGTTTAATCTTATTATTCAACCCTGATTACCACCCCATGGAATACTGTTTCCTCTACTGTGTACCCACTCTTGCTCCAAGAGGTAAAAAAAGACATCACAGATTAATCAGATGCCATGGAAAGTATGTTATGTCAACACAGCAAAACCTTTCCTGTCCACTGTGATGGGAGCTGTGTGGAAAATGGTGGTCTGAAGAAGTGGACCAGACAGTTCAAAGAACAAAGGAGGCTTCTGTATATCCCTGGCGGAGAGACTCAAAAGAGCATCACACGGGATCACTGTGCTGGGCATGAGGACCGAATTACCAGTCAAAGGCAGACCACATGTAGTCTAGAAAACACAATCATTTCTTTCTATGAGAAAAATAAGCCTGAAACAGGCTAGTTATATCTGGAACAAGGGCATGAAAGGTGGGATCCACAGCAATAATCTTCAGCTATTTATGGAGGAAGAATTCGTCTCACCTACCACCAACTACCACCACCTCAGGCGACACTGTTTGTGTACCCCAGATGTCTGGGAAAGAAACAGGATAGAAATAGAAACTATGAGGGCACAATGCAACTGGTCTGTAGAAGAGACAGAATTTGGGATGGGGTGTATTGTTCTCTGAAAAATATATGGGAGAGAAATGGAAACTGTGTAGGTATAGTGTTTCTGGTCTATAGAAGAGACAGACTTCAACATGAGATGGATCACTCTCTAAAAATGCCCTTTTCCTCTACAATTACTGGAGGGCACCGGGAGTGACTAACTCCAGTGTAGGCGTCTACATTGTAGTTGTCTAATAGGAAGTAAGAACCCCATTCCTCATGTCCAGTTGCAACTGATCCAGGATCTCTCTCTAATCTCTCTAAAAATTATACATATATTATATATAAACATATATATATTTTATATATGTATGCATATATATACACACATATATATGCATATGTATATATAAACATATATATATTATACATAAACATAGAGGTACTTCCAGAGAGTGATTCATTCCACTTGAAAAAAATAAGAATGTAAGAGGAACTGACTTCTCATCCATCTAACACAGTCTTTCTTGGAAACTGGCCAACAGTAGATGCCTAGGAAGAATATAAAGTCAAAAGTATTACACATCCTCAAAATACGTTCCGGAAATTTCTGCCTCGGGGACTTCCTGACCCAGAGTGGGTATCTTTATATAGTGAACTTCATGTTTTTATCTGTCATTAGCTTGTTCATATTTTGAATTGATGTAAATATTTAGCAGCAGTAAACATACGTTGACTCAAGTGTCTCATCTGGGTGATTCTCTCCCTGAGAGCGCTCTGCCTCTCTAAGCAGCCTAGACAACTTGCCTAAACTAAGTGCTTAATTTTTAAGTGAGATGAATCCTGCTCCCAGCAATCAGGAAAATGGGAAGTATAACTATGTTTTGCAGCTGCCTGCATTCATTTACCCATTTCGTAACAGTTTCCAGGGACTCCAGGGCCTTGAATACTAGAAAAGCTACGACAGAGTCCCCCATTTTGGTAATTCCAAAATATCACATTCCCTGAAAAGAAATCCCAGCTCCTCGGCACTGAGAACCTGTCATCAAAGTCCACAAAGAAAAGAAAATTAAGAGCCAGCACAGACCATAGGAATATGGAGTCAGTAGATAGCTGGAGAGAGGTAGTTTCCTCTATGAAGTATGATATATAGAAATATGTGTAGAAAAACTCATGGTGAATGTTGATCTGGATAAGAATGTCTCTTAGAAATGTCATGGATAAATACCCCAAATCAGCTGGGTGGTTTGGCTTACTGTAATTGACCTTACACTGTGGTTTTAAGACGAGGTGAATCACCTTTTATAGGTGCCTATTTTTCTTCATGAGTTAAGAAGGGAGCTTAGCAATTGCAAATACTTTCTACATGCTCCAACACACAGGGAATGCTTTTGCAGACCAGAAAATCTCGGGTATATTGAAAATTTGATCCCTCCCCTCTGCAAACACTTAATGTTCGGGGGTATTGCATTCATTTGTTCGGCTTTCTGCTAACAGCTGCATGTGAAATGTCCCTGGGCTGTTATTACATAGTATGTTTAACTTAAAAAAAAATATAAAATCATCCTTTCAGCTTGCGCTTGTCATCTCAAATAGACCAAAGCACTCAGAAACACACACGTGTTTGCACATAGAAGAATTTCAATGGGCTAGGCATATTGCATACCCAAAAAGAAAATCATCGCGCTTGCATGCTCACCGTAACTTTATTCTGATAGCCAAGGCATGTTTACACAACGCGCCTCTACCAGGATTCCCCTTTTCCATACCAAGGAAGCACTTAGCATAGTATAAATTCCCCAGAATCCAATGGAAGGAAATCCGAGAAGATGAAAAATGGTGATGTAAGATGCAAACCCAGTTAGCCAATGTAATTTAATCTGTGTAATATTGCCAATTACCTCATTAAAATAGAGTAGAAAAATAAACTTGAGTAGTATTTATCTCAAGGTAATTTTTCCAGCATGTTTCCTGCTCTCTTGTTCTTCAGTGTTTTCTTTAGCAGTTTTTGGAAATGATCCTCTGATAGGAGCTACTGTAATCTAGCGAGTGTTTATTTAAATGGCAGTTAGCTTTTATAAGGCACATTATTTCCATTGCAGGCAGCATCAGTTGTGCTCAGAGAAGCTCATAAGCCCCTTTTAACAGAGTAGGGACATTCTGCATCATAAAAGGAAATGCTGGAAAACCCCAGGCAACTCTAGAAGGACTGACATTGCCATGAAACACAAACTTCTCAGCCCTGACGTAAAACCAGACAGATGCAACAGCGACAGAAAACTGTTATCAGCTGGATTAGCCATCTCCCAGAGGAGAACAGCAACAGATGTTAGTTCATACACGCACACGCGCAAAGTTGTCAGTGGCATCGATGATTTTACTTGCAGATAGCATCTTTTATCTTGCAAGAGTATTTGGACATAACTGATTTTTATCCTGATTAATATCTCCAAGTCTTGACGTGTTTCCAGTTGTAATTTGGTCTGTACAAACTCAGAAGCTCTTTAGCTCAGGCAAATCGCAAAGCAGGAATCAATAAACAGATAGCATTAACATTAAAGGAGAAAGATTGATGGAATGATTGACAAAAGAGTCCTGGATTCTTGGACTTTATTGCATCGTTAATTTAGCACCTCACGCAGAAGTTATGATGTGTCATACAGCACCACAAGAAGTTTAGGAGGCATCTGACCTGTGGTTAGGATGCATAAATGTGCCTATGTCAAGAAGAGCTTTGCTAGAATGAAAGTTTGAGGAAAATTAATGTTAATTCTGGAAATACTTGTATTTCTTGAAATACTCCTCCTTGGAGGGAGAGATGGAGGGATGAGCAGTATATGAGTGTTCCTGGATGAAAGGCTTGAATGTAAAGTGTCCTTGTCAGGAGTGTGTTAGAGTGCAAAGAGGAGAGGTGAATTCATAAATATTTCAGCGGGCAACAGGGAAAATGTGAAACTGAGAGAGCATCACTCCATCAGATTGGTATTCGAGAATCAAAGCAAGGTTTGTGTCCAGAGATAGGGCAGTCCTGCTGTCCTGTCATAACACAAAGCTGAGACAGACAAGTAACAGAGGTAGGAGAACATGCATGAGAGAAAGAGGGGGGCAGAAATGTGGTTTCCTTCTTACCCAGAAACTAATTTACTCCTCAGACTGAGCCTGGTCATTCTCTTGATTTTCATCAGACAGTTGCTAGGTCCTATTCATCAAATCATAGAATGATTTGGGTTGGAAGGAACATTTAAAGGTCTTCTGGCACAAGCCTCCATCTTCAACTAGATCAGGTTGCTCAGAGACCCGTCCAACATGACCTGGAACGTTTCCAGGGATAGGACATCTACCACCTCTCCGGCAACCTGGGCCAGTGTCTCACCACCTTCATCATAAAAAAAAATTTCTTTCTTATATCTAGTCTGAATCTCCCCTCTTTTAGTTTAAAACCGTTACCACTTTTTCCTTCCCCTCTTTTCTCACTGCTCATCCCAGGCCAAAATTCATTCCCCGCAGCTCCAGAGTTAAGTTTTCATGACCTTCCCCTCCCTGTCTACTTGACCCATCCCACATCTCCCATTGGCCTGGACTCCACTGACCTCCTTCATCCCTTCTCCTGCTTCTTCCTGCCTCCCAGGCATAGGTTATGCAAAGTTATGAAGACAAAGGATAAGCCAGCCTGAATCTTAAAATGGCATGTCAGCTGTGAAGGCTTAAAAATACACTACTGATGGCAACTGGAACCTCTTGACAGCATGCTTAGCCTGGGATAAAAGTAATTATTTAGTCTGGGAACACAGGAGGGAGAGGCCAGCAGGAAAAAGAAACACAGAGATGTAAAGAACATAATGAACTGTTTACAGCAGTTTGCTGGCTTCGTGTCCTTTATCTTAGGCTGATGAATAGCTGATACCACCGTGTAGATCATGTGGTGGGGCTCTGGTCCTGTTGCTTTTCGCAAAGCTGCTTGACCCTTAGGGATTAGTCACTCTTTAATCCAGTCTGAGGTTTCAAGAAACAAAGCTTAGTGGAGTCTCAGATGAAGGAGAGAAGCAGATGGCTGTTAACAAAGATTGGCTTCTGATAAACAAGCCCATGGTGTGAGAAAAAAAAAAAAAAAGAAGATGAAACCAGCCTCTGCTTTTACATTAACCTCACCCTGTCTTCTCTTCTTCAATGTCTCTCAGTCACCTACCTGCTCAGGTATCTACACTTTGGGTTAGCAGGGTCAGATGGCAGCCACACAGGCAGGGATGGCCTCCATGTTCAGGATGCTACTTCGGCATTTGAAGTAAAACCTAAAAGGAATCAGTGGGGTGGAGGCCATGTCCTTCGATGGAAGCAGAGGTTAAAATGCATGGAAATGACATCGGTAAAAAAATGTTGCTCAAGCTCTGAGAGCTCATGTTAATTTGCAAGTTGACTGTACAGTTCGTGAGGGGATGGGGAAAGAGGGGAGGATTTTACATTTCATTAAGTCTACACATAATTCATTACAGGTGGGGGAATAATTTTCTCTATCTGCAGTTTCTGTAAACATCAAAATATAATGGGCAGGGGACTTAATTTTCTTATCTATGAAGAAGAGACAACAGCTGTTTCAATTAAAAGTTGGGTGTTTTTACATTATCAGGATGAAAAAGCATACATAATATTGCAATAAGAACTTACGTACCCATAAGAAGAGGGAGAAAATGAGAAAGCTTTGTTTATTGATCACTCTTCCATATGATAATGCAAAGTTCTCAGAACTGAGGCTGTCCTAGGTTTAAGACAAGAACTTTAACCATCACCTGACTTCACATAATGGAGTTCCTAATTTGTATTGATATAAGCAGGAGCCAAAGGGTAAAATAGCTTAAAATTTCAGGTGCTATCTGGTAAAGCAATATTTAGGGTGAGATCACTGTACCTGTCCTACTGCAACTTGAGGCACCAAATACTTCCATATGGAGAGACAGATGTAACACTAGAATCCCAAATACTCACGCCTGAACTTTCTTGACTGGCTAC
This sequence comes from Rhinoptilus africanus, assembly GCA_013400135.1. Taxonomy (NCBI): domain Eukaryota; kingdom Metazoa; phylum Chordata; class Aves; order Charadriiformes; family Glareolidae; genus Rhinoptilus; species Rhinoptilus africanus. Next base: position 13,151 of record VXBO01008943.1, read on the forward strand.
AAAGTCTTGATATGAAAAGTTCAGAGAATCTTCACAGCGAAGACCAGCAGCTGCCCAGTCTTTTGTTCCCCCTTGCCTTAGAGATAGTTACATGGGAGAGTGAAAGTTCAGAGCTTCACTTTTCCAGTTTCAGTGTGTTGGCCCAACAATACACTTGAAAGCACAGAATTGCAAAAGAATCATGGAATCGTAGAATAGTTTGGGTTGGAAAGGACCTTTAAAGGCCATCTAGTCCAACCCTTCTGCAATGAGCAGGGACGTCTTCTACTAGACCAGGTTGCTCAGAGCCCCATCCAACCTGGCCTTGAACCCCTCCAGGGATGGGGCAGCCACAGCTTCTCTGGGCAACCTGCACCAGGGGCTCACCACCCTCAGTGTAAAAAATTTCTTCCTTATATCTAGTCTAGATCTTCCCTCTTTTAGTGTAAAGCCATTACCCCTTGTCCTATCACAACAAGCCCTGCTAAAAAGTTTATCCTTTTCTTTCCTGTAGGCCTCCTTTAAGCACTGAAAGGCCACAAACAATAAGGTTTCCCCACAGTCTTCTGTTCTCCAGGCTGAACAACCCCAACTGTCTCAGCCAGAGGGGCTCCAGCTCTGTGATCATCTCTGTGGCCACCTCTGGCCCCGGTCCAACAGGTCCATGTCCTTCTTGTGTTGGGGAACTCAGGGCTATATGTAATACTACAGGGAAGTCTCCCCAGAGCACAGCAGAGGGACAGAATCCGCCCCCCTCGCCACACTGGCCGTGCTACTGGGGATGCAGCCCAGGATGTGGGGACCTTTATGGGTTTTCAGCGCACGTTGTTGGCTTGTGTTGAACTTCTCATCAACCAACCCCCCCAAGTTCTTCTCGACAGGGCTGCTCTCAATCCTTTCATCCCCCAGACTATGCTGATACCAGAGGGTGCCCAGATCCAGGTGCAGGACCTTGGAAAAGAAAATAGATCCTTCCTAATTCACTGTCATTAACAATGTACACATTGCAGTTTAATTAGATACTGATGAAATTCCCAGTCGAAGCTGGTATTTTCAGACCCACTCCAACAGATGTCAACCAAGTGTTTTTGCATAACTTCAATTCCTCAGCTTCTTTGGATTTTGGATCAATGGATTTCTTTTCTTTCCTGATGTTATGTGGAAAGAGGAGTGAGTTTTGGTTGGTTGGTTGGTTATCCCTTTGGCAGATTCGGTGTGAAAAGAGATGGACATTTTTTGTTTGCCTGGCTGGGACTGAGAGGTGGGGAATGAGAGCAGTGCCTTAGCCTTTGATGTGATGAAACAAATTTATTTTCTAGATCATTCGATGATTTGAATCCAGTGCTAAGAAACTTTCTGCCATAGTGAGTGAATTCCTTCCTTTGCCTATTTTGAATAGAAGTCTGAACCTTCAGATCTTACATTTTGATTAGGAATTATCCCAGGAAATGCTGCTCATCTAAAGCATCCATCCACACAAAATTTGTCTAGGCTAATCCTTCAAATAGCTGAGATTCCAGCTGTCTAACATTTTGGTGGCTAAATTTAGATAAGATAAATACTATGCTATGTGTCTCAACAGTTGTAAAGCAATAAATATAGCAGGAGACATATTTTCTAGTGACAGATAGAAAAGCTTTTATATTAAACTAGTTTCCTTTGCCACTTCTCCGACTTTTTCTAATAAGATTGGTCTGAATGCACACATCTGCACAGTATTATTATGACAAAGAATGATTATGTTTTATTTGGCCAAACACTGCACTGATATCTTCCTAATGGAAGGGACATATATTTAACTTTTAAAATGTTAGGATCCACAAAACTACTGAAGCTGCTTTCCATAGAATTGGAAATGAGACATTCTGACACGTCAAATCTCAATTTTTTGAATCGTTTAGTAATTCTGGCGCCTTCCTGTTTATTGGATTACAGTTGATGTTGGGAAAAAAATTGTTTATTTCATTATACAGAAAAATCAGCCTGCAATGGATCCAGAAGAGATACAAATTAAAGTACTGGCAAAGTATGATACTAAAGTTATATTACTGGAAAAGTCAGTAGATCCCTTGATGTGCGCAGCTTCGTGAATTAAATAAGTATTCATTATTTAAAATCCAGCTGGTCAAAACTCAACATTTCCATTTTATGGGAAATCAACATTAACAAATACCGCCTTTGTTCCAAATGGAAACAAGCTTTTGAAGCTTCCCACAAAACAGGGAAAGTGTCATACTGCCCCATTTTAACACAGACAGGAGACACTTTGATCCAGAAAAGATAAGAATTTTTAGTGAGTACTGCGAAGCAGCTGTCCTTGATTTTTTCAAACAACAAACACTGCATTTGAACCAGTAATAGTGAGGTGGTATTAATGGCATTTCATTAAATCTTTTAAAACTGAAGGAAAAATTAAGGAGTTCTACATAAATGTTACCAAACTCCGCTCCCCCCCCTCCCCCTGCCTCCATGTAATAGCTTAACAAAAGTAAAGTTTCTGCAAAATAATTTGTCTTAATCAAAACTAATTTTTTCTGCTTCTCTGCAGAAAAAATTGCTCCCAGGGCCATCTTCAAGAAGAGGAGACAGTTGTTAGAGCTAGTAAAGCACCTCATGAAAATGTTTCCAGCTTCTGGAATAATGAGGCATTTTCAAAGTTGATTTGAGAGTATAAAAATCTATATTTTCCATATCCTGGCTAGGTTTAGAAACAGATTTCTTCGTGTAGACACGATTTAAAAAAATATAATAAGTCCCTTATCAGATCTTTCTGGTGAAGATAAGGACTTCACCAACAGAAATGCACTCAGATGTCCTGTTACTCTCTTGCACAGAAAGATCCTTGTTTCTGGGGACCTGACACTCAGATTTCAATACTTTTCCACCTTTTTCTTTTTTTTCTCTTCCACTTTGATAATCCTCCCACCCATGAAAAGGTGCTAAAAACCTGGTTTCTGAGGGTTCAGCTAAACATCGCAATTTAATGAAAAAATTATACAGGGGGGATAAAGGGCAGGAGAAAAATTGAACAGGGATCTTCTGCTCTGTGCTTTGTACTGCTTTGTGTCCCTGAAAGGAGTGCACATCCTCTGCTGGGTCGGGGCTTGACTGACTCAAATACAGAACTGTAAAATTAGCTGAGGTGAATCCCACCCCAAACCCCATCCATCAGCCTTGGTTGAATGTAAGTTGGCAGCAGCTCTGGCGATATTTCATCTGCATTAGCTGCTAATATCAACATTAGCTCAGTGTTCAATCATAGGAAGTCAAACAAATCTCAGAGCCGGATAGAAATATATACAGTGGGCACAAAGATAGACTCCAGTTTTACTTCCATGTAAATCTGCTCCCTTTCTTGAAGCTGTTTCTCATTTACTCTGAGGTATGTGTGTGCAGGATGCAACCCAAGGAACACATCTGTACGACGATAATTTTCATACCAAAGATATGTTTGGTGCATTACAAATAAAGCAGTAATCCCCTCAATGATCTAGTTCAGACAAGAGCCAAACAGATCAGACGCAAGTATAAATAGCAAACCACAGGCCTGCTTTTCCATAACTGCCAATTTATTATTGCAAGTCTCTCTCTTTTTTTTTCTTTTTTTTTTTCCCCAATAGTTCCAACTTCTGGATTCCTGCAACTGCTTAAAATATTGTGCTTCATTTAAAATAACAGGGAGGAAAAAAAATGTAGCTACTTCTTATTCCCCTGGTTGTGCGCAAACCCTGAAAATGTCGTGGTTTAGCTGCAGACTACATCAGAAGGTGAATATAGGTAAACCTCGTTAGGAATGTGAAACAGGGCTATTTGCAGACTAGCAACCTCAAATACCACGGGAGTGGAATATTTGTGGGTGTAATACAAAAAAAGTCTGAGCCAAAAAATGTAAATAATGTATACATCTACAAAAATTCAGAAAAAGCATTCAAAAGCTTCATCAAATCTTTAAATGCATAGCGGTGTTTAATTAGCCGGGGATGTGAGATAGTAAAGATCTCAGGATAAAATCCAGACGGTTTCCCATGGCTGAACCTATATCCACATTATAACCTCCATATTTCATGGCTGCCTGGACTGAGGTTTGACTTGGTTCCCATCTCTAAATGCACTGGATCTGGATATTCTCCTGTCTAACCTCATATATATGTGTGTGTGTATATATATATATATGCATATATATATATTTATTATTAACATATATATATTTTGGGCTGCTTTCAGTGATTTTCCTCTAATCTGCCTTTGGGTAGGAAGGAAATAGCTTCCAACACAAAGACAAGCTTCCTAGCAATAATCTGGTTTAAAACAACATCTTAAAGTATCAGCATTTCGGCAGATGACTTCGCTGGCCTTCCTGCCTCCCGCAGGCATGTCTGTGCTTGGAGCTGGGGCGGGGGCTGCAGAGGATGATGTTTGCCTCCCTGAGGCCAACTTTGACAGTTTAATACAATTTTGACCAGCGTTGGGGAGGAAGGTGTAAGTTCTACCAAGCAACAGGAGATCACTTAGCACTGGTCTGTTTAGCATCTGTCCTGTGTCCTTAGCCACTCTCCAGCTGCTAGCCAAAATGTAGGTGTAGGGATTGGAGAGGGGAGGGGATGGCCATGAAGATGTGGACAGCAGGTATCAGTATACCGCAGAATTGAGGGAGTGTGTAGGGAGATGTGGGAAAACAAGCTTGGGTGACATGTGAGAAAGATGAGGTATTTTGAAGAGTGGAGAGCATGGGGAGGGCACAGAGATGATACTGCAGGAGGGATGCTGGGGATATAATTTCAATAATTGAAGGGGGCTTATAAGAAAGATGGGGATAGACTTTTTAGTAAGGCCTGTAACAATGGGACAAGGGGTAATGGTTTTAAACTAAAAGCGGGGAGATTCAGACTAGGTAGAAGGAAGAGATATTTTACGTTGAAAGTGCTGAGATACTGTCCCAGGTTGGCCAGAGATGTAATAGATGCCTCATCCCTGGAAACATTCAAGGCCAGGTTGGACGGGGCACTGAGCAACCTGATCTAGTTGAAGATGTCCCTGCCAATGGCAGGGGGGTTGCACTAGATGACCTTTAAATGTCCCTTCCAACCCAAACCATTCTATAATCCTATGATTCTATGGGAATTGGCTGGGGGGTCACGTCCATAAGTTCCTATTCTTTAGCTCGCTGCTCCGGGGGTGATGCATTCGAGTTTCACAAAATACGCCATCCCTTTAGGATTTCAGCACCTTACCTCACTGCTTGCGCCCAGGCAGAGATGTGGTTTGGAAGCAGGTTCTGCCCCTGGGAGTTTGGTATAGGTGGAGAGACGAACACCAGACTGAGACAGGCTAAAAATAAAGCCAAAGGCCAAGAGACCACAGAGCCAAGGAGAAAAACCCAAGTGCTTCTGAAAAGAATCAAGCTCCTGCATAGCATACCCCAAAAGCCAGCCAGCTCCGCTTGGCTGGGATCTCTCCACCCACCCGTTCTGGGCTCCTTTCCCAACCTGTCATGGCGACTCTAACAAGAACCAGTTATGAAAGCACAGATCTGGAACCAGTTCTCTCATGTTCAGTAAACGCTAGAAAGAATGATACCAGGATTTTCTTAATGAGCAATAGCATGAAGTGGAGAGGGTTGTAGGCATGAGAGAGGAGAAATGGAGAGGGTCTTGGTAATTTGGGGTCTAAATAAGCTGATTTGCCCTCTGAAAGTCCCAAACCACTGCTTCCTTTTCAGGAATTTACAGTAGCCCAGCTGATCTGGCGCCCACCCTGCAAGGCTGGCACCAATAACACATGAATGATCTTCCATAAGCATTCTACAACCAGAGCACAAAACCACTGTTGCCATTGAGAGCTTTCCTGCTAACACCAATAAACTTGTGACCAGGCCCACAAAATAAGCAGGACACATTAAAAATAAACAAACAGGTAAAAAAAGATCTTGAGGGTGTTCACTCTGGGACAGCCATGCTTCAGCTACATGGTTCTGAGCCCACCACAACGATATCAAAAGTGAAATCCATCCTTGGCATGTGGACAGATGGACTTTCCAACACTCCTGGGGTCACCGGCCTCCACATCAACCTGACATGGGCAACAGGCTTGGTTGATATGGGCTCCTACACATGACCATCAGCACTTTGTTCCTCTTATCATCAGGGCAGGAGGTAAGAGCTCTTCTGGTGATGGTGCAATTTTAGTCCTATGGAGACAGGCATTTATGGGGACTTCATCTCAAAATCCCTGGTAAACCATACCTAAAACTAAAAAGAAACAAATCAGAGATTTCTAAAAGAGTGATTCTTTCTACTTTGTTTTGTCTTTTTTTCTTCTTCTTCAGCGTCACTTTAAAAAAAAAAAAAAAAAAAGACCAGACTTTGGTTTTCACTATAAATCATGTGCAGACCTCTTGTAATAATGTTCTTCACACCATCAGGAGATGGAGACATGGAATACAATCACAGTTAGGGAGGGGTTTTGGAAGGAAGGGTAGTCTTCACTCAAGCTGTTTTCTGCTTGGTTTGCAACCATGCCCTAGACAACAGGGGTTTTTATAATAAATATTTATTCTATTAACACTATTATAAATCTAAACAATTAATAAATAATCAACATGGCTTGGATAGTTAATGGAGCAGCACATATCAAGGGAAGTTCCCATGGATTTCACAAAGCCTTTTCTGCTAACAGATGGGCCAATGAAAACATTTTAATGTGCTTACAGTTTTCAGGCAGAGCAAGACAATGCCCGTGTATGAGAAGACAAGAGGTTCAGTCCATCTCAAATGACTGCTCAGCATTCTCTTTCTTTAATAACAGCCAGTTGTTCGGGTAAAATGTTGCCTGAAGCTGTACTGAGAAGTGGGGAGATAATTTGCCTGTGAAGGAATTACTCATTTTGACCAAAGTCTGATCAGTTTGGTGAGAACAATATCTCTACCAAGGAAGGCAATTTAAAAAAAATATAAATAATTTTCATGCATATGTCACATGCAGATGGGCATGTAAGCTGGAGAGAAAAAGGACAAAAATACTTTTAAAGTAAAAAGTAAAAATCAAAAATAATAAAATATCAGGGAAAGGCAATTGCATTTGTCTTGTCAAATTTTAAGTAAATAGTTTAGATGTTTAATTACAATGTGCCTTTTTTTCTTCTTCAAATGTGAAGTTGAAGAGAAGTGTTAACTATCTGGACTACTTAATGAAATGTCTTCTTTCCTATTTAGCTCATCTTTTTCCAGTATTTCTTTTTTTTTCTAAGATGTCTTTGACAAAAAAACACAAAAGCCAAAATTTTATTTCAGGTGAAGCCAAAATTAAACCCTTTTTCCTGCCATCCCCACTTTTCTACTTCATCCACCAAGACAAAGAAAACTTATTCCCCCTGCTCTCCTCTTGATCCCATCTATTACAGTTGGCAGATATCCTGGAGTGTGAGGGTTTACATCCCATCCAAAAGTTTTAAGATTTTGAGTATTTTCTACTATGATTTGGGAATCTTCCTGCCATCTGTATAAACATCTCATCCCTTTAGATAACTTTTTTCCATTATGAATGATTGGGGTGGGCTCACCGCCAGGTAAATAATACAGAGAGGAGCTCTCTTTAAGCAACGTATCATTACAGCAAGGCAGAGACCATCATTTAATGAATGGGCTCGGTAACCATGGCAGAAAATGATTGAACCGTGGTACAGAGTTCTGTCCGTCTGAATGTACACATATGTGCACTGTGTTCGCTGCGACAATGATGGATGGATGGATAATTACATCTACAGAGAAGTTTGTTTTATGGGAACAAGGGGATACTGCAGAAATCAGTTCCCATTCTGTATGAAGTCTGGGGTTTCAAAGATGTGCCCAGCTGCACAATTAAAAGTGAATTAAATGACATGAAATACAGAAAAATAGCCCTCATTTCCTCCCAGGCAGTTGCACCTCCGAGATCTGGTTTACTTTTTTAGGAGATACTCATGTAGTAGTGTAAGGTATAATGTCTTGGAAATCAGCTTCTTTCTCTCCTGGCTCAAAATTTGACTCTCCTCTCAAAAATCAGTCTCAGGTTTCCAACTTCCCAATAAGACTGAAGCATTTTGCGAAACAAATGGCACACATTCCTGGTGGACAGCAAGGTCCTCACTATTGACTCTGAAGGGTATTATGGTGTATATGATGGAAGAATAAATGGGAGCCAAAACAAGTTGGTGGAGAGAGACCCAAGTTCTGAGGTCTCCTGCCCACCTGGGAAGCATCACTGATCCAGAAGGTGGGTACCACAGTCTTAGTACAACGTTGGGTTCATCATGTCTGCAGGCCAGCATAGCATAACCCAGCTGCAAGGCTGAACTCATCTCCATCCTTAGATCACTGCAACCTAACACCTTGCTGAAATTGGATGGTCAGTACTTGGATACCGAAAGCACTAAGGAGACCCTGCATGAAGAGTCTCGCACAGGGAAAGGCACCTTGGGGTCTAATGAGTGTCCAAGGATGCCAAGGTGATGGTGGCCATGCAGGGAACTGTGGCTGTCATGTCTTCCTCTGGCAGGATGCATGCGCTTTGCTGGGTGCTTGAAGAGGGTATAAGGATGAATAACTCCTTAGCTCTCTCCTTAAATCCATGCCTGGTTGCAACATGTTACTTCTAGGAACTGAAGTCTTCATTTGTGGTTCTGGTTCAAGGGATGGTAGCATAACCAGAGGCTGACTGTATATCCCTATCATCTGCTGGTAAATTCTGGTCACTACCAGTTAATTCAAAACATTATTAATTTCTGGCAAAGTACAGACCGCTATTTAAAAGAAGATCCTCCAAGTGCCCGGAGAGGACATTAGGATATTAGTTTGCTTTTAGTTATTTCTGGCTATAAGAGGGTCCAGGTGTTCATAAAGCATGGCTCAAGCTGTTTGCTGTAGATCTGAAGCCTTCCTGTTCCTCCAGCCCAGCAAACTGGCAGGTGGACCAAGTGCAGCCATCCAGAAAGTTGCTCCGTTCGGGATGTGCTTTGCTCTCAGCAAGGACATGGAGATTTGGCTGAGTCTGGGAGATCCTATGGCTCAGGATCTCAAGTGTATCCCAGCAGATCTGAACTCAGTTCTTGCCTGTGCAGCTGACCTTGGACAAGTTATTAAGACTGTAGTGATTCAGATTGTTTCGGGGAGGAGGAGGCAGGGTGAGAATGGGGTAACCTGGACTCATAATGCGCCTATTGCCACATGTGAGGACCTCACATTGCCACCATAAACCCGCCTAACCCACTTGTGTCAAAATACTCTTGGTTCATTTGAACATTTTAATTAGCTGGCTTCCCTCATCCAGGCAACTATAACAGAATCAGCTAGGAAAGGCTAACGTGCAGTTGTGCCAGCAAATTTTACAGGGGCAAAACTTTTAAATGGGAAGGAAAGCACTGTACCCATTTGTAGACATGCAAGATCTGGAGAGGAGAGAAGTTCGTAATTCAACGACAGAACAAATGAGATGTGACCTATGAAACAAAGGAATCTCTCTCTCTCTCTTTTTATATGTGTGTATATATATATATGTACATACACACACACACACACACATATATATATCTCCCAGATATATGCACATAGATAATAAGGATCATATATTTATATTCATTTATGATTTATTATCTACCTGTAGGAGGAAATTTGTATAGGTCTGTTTCTTTATTCATTATGATTAAGGGGCAACCTCTGATGTAGCAAGTCAGTCAGAGGTTTTTAAACTGAAGATAGCAGCACTGCGTTGACAGATGGAGGCACTAATCATGTTTTCAGAAGGAAAATCCTTTGCTGAGGTGCTGAGGCAAGAGACTGGTGACTTGCAAGCCCCATTCTGTTCTAGCACGTTGGTTATAAAAGTGGCTCCAGATGGGTTACTGCACATCATTCTCCAAACCATTGCACCAGCACTGGTGGATACTGGAGTCAGTACCAGTGTCAATGAACAGAGATGCATTTAAGAGTATATTTGGCACTGTAAACACACTGTAAAGGAAATCTGCCACTGGAATTTGTTAAAAAACAAAGCAAGTTGCCCAGCTTTCTGTTGTCCATGTGTACGATGAAGGTGTCTACATGCTAAAAGGTGTTAGGAAGCAGATATATGTGACAGCTGAAAACCTTGCTCTCTCATAGGGCTTCTTGGAGTCCTGAGGAAAGCACACATGATGGTATGGCCTCTCTCCCTCTCCAGATCCTCAAACAGTAGACCAGCAGATGGCAAAGTAGGCTACGCAGCTGCAGCTGCCCCTTGCGTCCCAAGGAAGGAGCAAGTCTACAAACTCGCAAACTCCAAACTTGCAACGAGCTGAGGCAGGAATCGAATGAGTGAGTGTGAAAGAGCTGGAAACAGCAGGGATCAAAATTTTGCAGGGCATGATTTTGTAGGGTGAAGTGTCTGCCAGCCTGCCTGCCTGGATCTCAAACTGGAGCTGGGAAATAAACCCTCTGCTACACCAAATTTGGCCAGGAAAGAAGAAAGAGAAAATATTGACTTTCTAAGGGGTGCCAAGAAATGGATCAAACTCTATCTCTTAGTGGAGAAATCTGGTCTAAACCTTCTGGTCCTTTCACAGAGTACAGTTAGGCAAAGGAGTGTACATAAAATAACTATTTGGCTGCAAATGTTCTTTTCAAGCCATGCTAGAGCCAATTTCTGCCTTCTCTCTCTCTCTCTTTCTTTTTTAATATAAAACAACAAACCATATAATAATAATAATGAAAAGATTTACCCTAACTTAAATGACTGGGTTTAGGGTATCAAGTTGCAGGACCAGAATCCATAACTCTGAGGGATTTGCAGACTCTTTTGTGGTGATAAAGGCAAAATTGTTCACAGCCCTTCCTTTAATGTAAAAAGCCTGCCTTCTGCTGCTCGGCCAAGTCTCTTGCCACCAAGAGACTGTGCTTTTGTTGGAAAGGCTGAGCACAAATGATGGCAAAGAGCCTGAAGGACAGGACTTCAAAGTAGTCTGTGGCTGCCCCCATCATGGCAGTGGTGGGAGGGGGAAGAAAGCCTCTTCCATTTGTAATGTTTCTCCCTTCTCCTCATTTAGGAACCACAGAGCCTTTCCTCCATTACCTCCCCCGAGGGTTGCACAGAAGCTAGATTTTCTGCTAATCTTTAGCAAATGTACCCTGAACACAAAATGGCTTGTTAACACACAGCTGGGCCCAGGTTTGCAGCTAGTCCAGATGCTGAGGTCTTGAGGTGGATGGCTCAGTCCCTTCCCTGCCTTCCGTCATCTTCTGTGCCACCAGCAGTGTCATACATGTGCTGAGCGTGAGAGTCTCACTCACTTCCCACACTGCCATGTCACCAACTTCCATGGCTGGAGAGCATCGTCACAGCCATGCTCCCATTCTGTTAATTTCCTAAGTCGGTCTGCAGCTTTTTTAATCTTCCCATCAACTCTGCCTACTCTAGGGGGTCTGTAGAGCAACGGGTGAATCCCTGACTTTGCAACTTGAAGACATATGGTGTCACCTAGCAGGGTCCTTCATTCCACCAATGCTGACCAGAAGGCAATCTGACACATAGATGAACCCACAGCTCTATTATGACCCAAGGGATGCATCATGTCCCACATCAAAACAAGAGAAGCCTGAGCTGTACCTAGCAGCATCACTCAAACCATCTGCATAGAGGTTTGATCCGAAAGCCCAAGGGACCCCTATTTTTTTGCTGTATCAGTAGGATTCTGCAAGGATATAATGAACTCTATGAGTTAATTCATCCCAGTGAATGTGGAATCCTAAGACCTTGGAAATGTCTTCCCTAGTTCAGTTTTTCCTCCTGCAAAAGTTGTTTCTTGCCTTTTGTAATCCTTGGCACTCTTTCTTAACATTTCCCAGTTCAGTTCCCTCTTCTTTTTTTGGTTCTGAGGTGGTAGATATGTTCAGATGGTGGGTTTCTGTTAGTGCCATATTACTTCAACATGGTCTTATCACATCTTAAATGTATTTCTCTCATGAGCTTCCAATATCACATGGGTGATGGAGATGATTGTTTTATTCTGGAGGAGGTAAAAGATCACAACACATGGAATGAAGCTGAAGTAGTTCAATCTGCAGATCCATGCTGAACATCTGGGATTGGTACATCTGGTAGATATACTCCTCCCTGGCTAAACTATAGACTGTTTGGAGTGCAAGGAATACCAGGGACAATGTCCATTCCCCCTAGCCAGACATCTATTTTCAAAGGACTAGGAAGAAGTTCACAGATAGGAAGAAATTACCTTCAGATCCCTTTCTCTGGAGTATACAGTGACTCCCGTAGGCACAATTGACAATGTTTTGCTCATGTTGATGTAGAGCCGATGAGTAGATCTGCCTCTGATTATTAGACATCAATAAAGTCGTTGCCTACAACCCCATGCCATCTCTATGAGACAATCTATGGCCAACTGTCATGGTAATTTGGACCTCAGTCCTTTTGTGTAAGGAAGCTCTGTCGAATTCCCAGCCACAAATTCAAATAGGTCCATCAAATTCTCTTCTCAAGCTTCAGTCTTTGCAGTTTCTGGAAAGTTATATACTACAGGGACACCAGAATTTTCAGTCCAACTTTTTCGAGGATTAAAATATGGCTTGGAAGTTCTCATGTTGAAATGAAATGATTCCTAGAACTCAAAAATGTTTAATATTTTTTCTCTTACTGTACTGAAAAATCCTACAAAACAAGTAATTTTTGTTTTTCTCTGATCTCTGACTGTTCTTTTATTTATTAATTTATTTATTATTCATCCAGTGAACCAAAAACATTGCTTATTCATGCAGCTCTACTAAATACTTAAAAAAATGTAGGTCATAAAATGATAATATTCATTATTTATTACTTAACAGTAGTATTTTGTTCCTATGCCTTCACCTTCACTTATCAATCATTGCAGGAAATCCTTGTGAGTTATGTCCTAGTTTATAAAGTTACAATATACCCAAAATGAAAAATTAGTTCACATAACCTCCTTTGAAATCACCTTTTCCGTGGTTTTCACAGTGGTCTTACAGAGTTGGCATTCAGTCTTCAGTTCAATGAAGTGATGTCCCTCTAGTGACTGGACCAAATATAGGCTATAAAATTGTTATTGCTGCCAGAGTGGTTTCTGGTGTGTTCAGGCATCTGGTTCCTACTTACAACCAACATTAAGGCATATCACCAGGGCTGTACATGAATCCTGTAGAGGACATCTCGTGTTGGTAGGTTACTTGGTAGGTTGCTGGTAGGTTCAGCAGCCTGCAATGGGAACATAATAATATTGGGAAGATCTGGCCCCATAGGATCATATAATTGCCTGGGTCGGAAGGGACCTTTCAGATCATCTAGTCCAACCATCAACCTAACTCTGACAAAAACCATCACTAAACCATACCTCTAAGCACTATCTCTACCTGTCTTTTAAATACCTCCAGGGATGGTGCTTCAACCACTTCCCTGGGCAGCCTGTTGGAATGCTTAATAACCTTTTTAGTGTAAAATTTTTTCCTAATATCCAGTCTAAACCTCCCCTGGTGCAACTTGAGGCCATTTCCTCTCGTCCTATGACCCATTCCTTGGGAGAAGAGACCAATCCTCACCTCTCCACAAGCTCCTTTCAGGTAGTTATAGAGAGCGATAAGGTCTCCCGTGAACCTTCTTTCTCCAGGCTAAACAACCCCAGCTCCCTCAGTCACTCCTCATAAGACTTATTCTCCAGACCCCTCACCAGCTTCGCTGCCCTTCTCTGGACCCTCTCCAGCACTTCAATGGGGTTTTTTTGTGTCAAGGGGGCCCAAAATTGGACACAGTTAATCCTGTTGCTAATCCGGACTCGAGGCTCAGTTTAATAACACATTTGGAGCAAATACTCTGGGTGTCGTATAAGAAAGACTCCTTTCAGGTGGGACTTCTGGTGTTTTGATTGACTTGGATGTGAGGAGGATGCATCCCAAAATAACAATGCTGTTTGAATACAGTGCTTGGAAGTTTGTCAATGGCAAAGGGAAAAATAGGAATGTAACTAAAGACTCCAGCCTTGCAGTTAAATATTCCTACATCTCTTCAGACAAAGCACAAGGCTCTTTGAAGTGGTATTTTTTCCTAACATCCTCTGTCAGACATGGTAACCGCATTTATGGTCTTATCAAAATCAAACCCTCACTCCCATCCACTGTTTATGGCTCTGCCTCTCTGCTCAACCATCCTGGAATGGGTTGGAGAGATGAGATATGTCCTTAGTCTCGGGCATGGGAAAAGGACAACTTCCCATTGAGTATCAAAGCATCTTTCAGCTAGCAGAGAAAATTAATGTCATATTAAGAACAAAACTATGTGTTTTAAGCTGATTAAATCTAACCTCAGGAGGCTCCAAAATAAACTCAGTCTTCTAGAGCTTTTGACACCTCCCCCCCCCGCCAGCCATTTCCCCCTTTCACAAACACATTTTTTTACAAAGGAGACCTTTTATTCTGCTCTCTTTCTCTCTCCCCCCCCTCAAATATATTAACAAGGCTTGAATTGTGTTGCGTGCTGCAAAGAACAGACCCCCTTCACCCGGGCAGAATAACCCGGTGGCTTTTCAGAGCACTATATATAGAAATCTACTCTTTTCCATGAGCAGCTCTAAGGATTAGGCAAGGAATGCAATTAGGGTCAGGATGCTCATGTTTGCAACTACAAGGATGCCTGAAGGGTCAGAGAGGGCATACCAGGAGGCCGTTAGCTGCGCTGAGAGACACAATACAGCCGAAATTTGGGTCAGGCCAAGCTGGTTCTGCACAGGAAGCATTTCTTACCTCCCAGCACTGGAAATCTTATGTGTCTGTCAGACCTGGAGAGGGAGGGATCCCATAGTGCAGACAATATCATGCATAGGTATGAGAGAGCACGCGTGACACTGTGATGCTGGAGGGGGCCCTGCCATCACCTACAGCTGCAGAAGGTGCCTTCAAGCTTTGAATGATTTTCCAAAGGAACACGGAGTCTATTAAGAGATCGCATCTCTTTCCTTGCTGAGTCATTTGATTTCCAGTCATCAGCTTAGTTTTCTTAATAAAGGCTCCAATGAATTCCCTCTTATTTATTGAGACTGCAGGTTTCCCATGGCAGGGATGGCCCATGGTTTCCATGCACAAGATGCAAAGGAGAGTGGTGCTTTACCCAAATATACATTAGCCCTTTCTGACAGACGGTCACTGAGCGAATATACCTCATCATGTCGATGATGAGAGTCGCTTCTGTCCCTCAGAAAACAGACCTGTCTCTTGAGCTCCAGGCAAGAGAAGGCGTCTACATGTTTCCCCTGTGCAGACTGGAGGAAGGAGATTAAAATCCAGGACTAAACAGACTGGAAACCTGACCTCTTTTGGGGGGACAAATATCACTTTTTTTTTTCCCCACCAGCCCATGAAATGTGTCTTTTTTAATTTCCTGTAATTTAATTAAGAGAGGAATTCACATGCGTTAAAAGTTTATCTGCTCAGTAGCCCTTTATGCAATCCAGTCAAAGGGAGTGAATGAAGGTTCTGTAAAGCTCTCCGTCTATCCAAAATAACCTTTATTTCAGCCTCATTGCCACATAGTTCTAAACAAACAGCTGAAGCTGCATCTTTCATTTTTTTTAAACAAGGCGTCCTCTACTTTCCTCCTCCCGCCGTAGGCAGCTGGATTTCTCTCCTGCTTGTGAGCAGGGAGAGAGCAGGACTTATGAGGGGGAGAAGAGTGTCTGAAATGCTGATCCGTGGGGCAACAGCTAATAAATTCTCAGTGTTGTGGACAATAGGAGCCAAGTCCTGGAGTAATGCCTGGTGATTAACTGATTGATACCAAACACAAGCCAGAGATCTGTGGGAACACCGAACACCTCTGTTTTGATGCAAAATGAGCATTAGCTTCAGACCACTACCTAACCTTTTTTTTTTGACCTATTTTTATAAACTGGCTCACAAAGCAGTGGAAACAACATCCAAGGATGGATTTTATCCCTGGAAGAGCAGCTGCAACGTTCTCCCCAGCCCACCTTTGGCATTACTCACACGGGACACTCCATGCACGTATGCCAGGGCCACTTGACACATGAGCAAGGACAGGTGTATGGGTTCGTTCCCAATGACACTACCTACATCTGTTCTGGTGAATGAAGCAGGGAACAATGCTGAGCACTGCCTTTCAGCTGTCTCGTAGCAGCCTCCCAGACAGTTCCAGGACAAGGTCTGGGGTTAACAGGGCCAGGAGCCATTCCCCACAGGCATTTGGGATGTGGCCATCCTGTCGTGGAAGGTAGTGGAATTTGATGGTATGCACGTGCTGCTCTGTGCCCGTTGGCCTCCGGACCAGACAAGGGTTCCAAGAACATTTAATTTACCATTACCAATGTAGCCTCTGCAGCCTGAGAAGGAGGAAGGTCAGGGTGATTATCAGTGGCTGAGTGGCTGGTGTTTCACAGCTCCAGGGTCCTGGTGAATGCTTCTAAGCTGCAGAATAACTTACCACTTCAATTCATATAGATTCTCATCCTGAAGACATCCATGCTGCACGGACGCAAGTTCAATTCCAGGATCTCTTTTGACATGACTCCACCAGTTCCCTCTAAGAGGAAACCGGATTATTGTTCTTTCCCTCCAAACACCTCCACGTAGATCCATTTCCCATCCTGCGTCCCGCAGCACCCATGCTCACTTTAATTCTAGAAACACCCTGCTCTAGAGGGCTGTGACATAGTTCTCACAAAACCCAATAATTTTGTCTTAGGATCACTATGTGAGGACTTGAAAGGGCCATGGCCAGCGTACTATACATAGAGCTGACCTTGAACAGGGATCTGAGCTATTCCACATTCCTTAGCTTGGACTTGATGTTTTCTGCAGAGTAGACATGACTTGATGGTTTTGGGAAAATAACCGACTCGGTTCTTTTCTTTGTTTTTAAGGCTACCTTTTTTTGACCCATCTTTCCTGTTCTTCATTAAGAGGAGAGAGATAGTGGCATTATCCATCATTTATGATTCAACAAAGATAAATTCAGTTAGAGCAGAGACTGAATGGGGGTTGAGTACCTAAGTTAGAAGGTATGCACAAGGCAGTTGCTTACCCCATGGCATTATTTTTGGACTATGTGATTTAGGACATGTCTACTTGCATTTCTTCCTGACAAAATGGGCTTAATCAACAGCTTGAGAAGAGCTCTCCAAGCACAGTGGTGTTCATGGTTTATGCCCTGTGCCATCTGATTTCAATCTGGAAGTGGGACAATTCTAAGTCTGACCCCATGGCCTCTTCCTTCCCCTGAGGTATGATTTTCACAGGAGATATGAAACCAAGGGGCAACAATTCACGGTTGTTATAACAAAGCTGGTATTGTGTCGCCAGTGGAAGATGCTTTACACCATAGGCTGGACGTGCTCCTATATGAGAACTTATGCTCAGATATTGCTGCCTCCCTGCATCCTGTTATTTATATGGACAATCATTGCATCTTTGCAAAGGCCTCTATTTCATAATCTAGACTGACAGGAGAGAAACAGAAGCATCAGTTACCTCGGAGTAACAGAGACATACACCTATTTCCCTTGTTGATCAAATGCCTTTTACATTTTGTGCCATTTTCACAAAACGACTGGGAGTTAAATAGTTGTTTATGTACACCATATCCTAGGAGAGTAATTGATATTTCTCGTTATGAAGTCCTTCCTCAATTTTGTCTGCTACTCAGGTAGAGATTCTCCTGGAAGTATCAGGAGTTTCATCTGAGCATAGACTGAGCTGATGCGCCACACAGTGGGGACAGACTTTGTCCTACAGGTGACAACGAGGAGCCATGGAGCCACAAACTGAGGTCATGTCTGATTTGATGTTTGAACTACATGTAGCACCACTGACCTGGACAAACAAAATCTCCACTAGACAGTGGTCCAAAGTGCTACCAAGAGGTAGCATATCCCATGCATCTAGCAAACATCACACTTCTGCTTCTCCTATGGTGGCTGCACCCAGCGATGACAGATGGGGAGCCCTGGGTAAAGGTTTTAGCTTTAGTCCTTATTTGATGCTAGATGCAGCTATAGTGTTAATTGATTCATTGTGGAAAGGGAGACCTTAATTTTTGGGTCACTGCAATCCAGAGAGGTACAGGAGAGCCCTGGTTTATAGATGACAAATTATCTCTATGCCAAGCTTTAGTAAGTCAAGGTCAGCAGAATGATTCTCTTAAAATAGTGTTACAGAAAGGTAAATAAAAGGAATTATTAACTTGTCAATGCCTGATTTTTTTCCTTGTAAGAATCAAATGTAAATCTGTTGTCCCATTTTGTTCTTGCTGGTGGGCACATCCCCAGGGCTCTCTATGATCCCGTGCACCAGCACTGGTCAGCTGCTCTGCCAGCATTTACCCCTCAACCACCACCCCCAAAGGAATGTTTTATACACCTTGTCCTACATTTTCTCTCTCCTCCAACCCTTTGGGAGTGTGGGGGGGAAGGCAGACCCTCCAGACCTTCCACCCCATGCCAGGAGGCATTGAGGGTCCTTCTGGCACTGCACGACCTCTCGCCCAGGTGACCTCCCCCTGGAGCAGAGGCACCAATTCACACATACTTTTCCCCCTTCAGCCTTGTGGATCGTTACTCCTTATTTAATTTTCAGGGAATCAAAAAGAGCTGTGTGTGCCTCCCGCCCCGGCACTGTCTGCCTGCCTTTCTCCAGGCTCGCCTCAAACCACTCGCCCCTTCTCACAACATGAGGTAAGTCGAGGCTCGCACGCTATTTTAGCACAAGTCGGGGTTCCAAAAGCATTCCAGAAATAGCACCGGGAAGGAACAGTACCTGCTCTTTACAGCCAGCGAGAGGCCTTCCCTCCCCTTCCAGGTTGGGTAAACTTTCTCCTTATTCTGTGGTTACACACAGCAGAGTGACTCTCTTACAAACAGCATTGCATAAGGGTGAATTCAAAGGTTTTTTTACCTGGTCTGGCCTGAGCTCCGAACGGAGATGTCCTCAACCAAAGCCCTGATGCTTTGGGGGGACTGGGGAGGGTATCGCATCAACCCCTTCTCACATTTGACCCCAGGCTGTGCAAAGACATGCACCCCATATGCACGCATCATGCCTATCTCCAATATCTTAGCATCTCTCTCCACTCACATCCCCCAGATTTTAAATGTTTTGGGGATTTTGATGCCCCTGGGTACTACACAGGTACTGAGTTTTGCCTGTGGCTATATCTCCTCTGATATCTTGCCAGCTACTAAGATCTATTGTATGGAAGGAAATTTATGACAGGACTGGTCTGAGGAGTCAGATAGCTTCTGGCCACTTTAGAAATCCCTAGCATTTTTTATGTGTCATTTTGAAGAGATTTTGAGGAGCTGAGGAAGCTGAGAACCAATTGAGCAGATCACTAGTGCCACCAGAAAGGCACAAAAAGAAAGACTGAACCATTATAAGTTTGCCTCCTACTCCAGCACACTGGGGAAATGATTCGGGTTCAAGCAGCACACAGGGATGAGAACTGGAGTCCTCATTTCTGCCTCTCCCCTTGTGCACTCTCTACAGTTCAGATTAGGCATTAAGATTTTGCATCCTTGAGGCAGGCTGCTCCTTAGATCTCTCTCTTGACCAGGAGATGTGATGTGGAAGTGACACCAGACAGCAGTCCTTCAGGAAGCAGGGACAGATTTGAAGATGAGCCCGGAGCTGAGATCATGTCACAAAGCTGGCTTCCCCCACACAGTCATCCTGATACTTTGTCCATCAAAGGACTATCAGTCTACAAAGCCCGAGAGCACCTCACTCATCCTCTTATCTCCTGACACCCTGAGCTGAGCTCTTGGCCATGAGAAATGTCTCTTCCCTGTGACTCTGCCAGTCTCTCATTTCCCCCTTCCTTCATCTATTGCCTGACTGAAGATGATTTAAGGTCTCCCCATCTGAAAAAAACAAACACCCCAAAGCCCCAGACTAACCCCTTCTCCCCCCCAAAAAAACCCAAGTCCCAAACTCAGCAAGCAGACACCCTATGGATGGAGAGGAGTGATTGGCCCTGAATAAGAAGAGAAAGGCTGGAGACCAGGTTCTAAGTGGCATTTGGGCAGAAGCTCTATGCAGGCAAGTGGCACGGCTCAGCAAGAAAAGAATGTTCATTAATAGCATCCTTTTGCCCCTTTTCCGTGTGAGGCACTGCAGAAATAGGGACTTCCAGCCATGTGGCATGTTGCTGCATCCCGAAGTCTCATAGATGTCCCCTGCAGATAGCCATAGAGGGTGGCACTCCTAAGAAATATTGCAAAGACCGTTCTTGCACTAAATGTTGTTCAGGCACAAAATTATTTTGGGGAAAATCGTCGTGAATTGTAGGCTGCTGGAGTTGACAGCTTGAATTTGGAAAACGTCTAAAAATTTGGAAGGGAAAATAAAGCAGGGAGGGTCAAGGGACTTTGTTCAAGGTCCTAGAGGTGGAGACAATTGAGGTATGATGGTATAGCAAATCTCTGCCTCCGACTCCTTTTTCTTGCCCACGGCTGTGCTGGTGGTGCCTGCACAGACATCCCTCCAGCATTTAGGGAGTGAAGGAGGAAACCTGGAGCAGGGATGTGTTCTCCTTTGCATCCCCATTGTCTTCTTCTATTTTGCAAGCAATTGATAGAGCAGAGCAGAGCTTGTGCAGCTTTAGACAAGTGAGAAGTTGTAGTGGAATCATGAGAAAAAGGGATGGACAATTCCAATGCCATCTTGCCTTGCAGATTACACCAAAGCTTGAAGATCTTCCTTCTCTCCCACCCCCTAAGGAGGTCCCGTTAATCCTCCATAAGATCAGAGCAGGTCATCCCCATCACCAGCTCCCCTTATGAACCACAGGGCTGAACAATACCCCAGCGCTTTTTCTAGAAACAGAAATCAGAAATATGCAGAGCATCTTCCATCAAGCATAGGACCTATTGATGCCCTTCTCTGTGGTCAGAGGGTGGGACGATATCTGTTAGCCCTTCAGCAGCTCACCAAAACCTCAGTGTTTCACCTGTGGAAATAAGCCACCCCCTGGGACCAAGAGGACAAGTTAAAACTGGAGCATGTAATTTAGGTCCTGCACATCTGTATTCCAGGCAACGGTGAAAGACAGAATGGTGGATCTCCAAAATAGCCTCCACTTGGCTAAACAACCCTGCTGCCAACTGATGGCTGTTTGTCTGTTTTCATTTGTACAGCCCTCAAACCTAATAAACACCTCAGACATGAAAAGAAAACACAGGGAACAACGAGGGTAAGAAAAACCAGGCCATTGACCGCCTTTTTAAATAGATCGGCGTGGAGCTGAGTGGCCAGACATCTTTCCAAGTACATTCCTGTGCTAACATGAATTCACAGACTACTCCTGTGTGATCATCTGGCAAGGATGTGGCGCTGTCACTCTGTGTCCATCTCTTTGCAGGGCCAGTTTTGTCCGTGGTCTGTCCAGGGGCCGACAGTATCCCCAGAATAATGCCACATTTGAATTTCCCAGGCAGCATTTATTTATTTTTATTATATAACTGATTCCTTTATTGCTGGCTTTTAACTGAAGCCAGCCCATCATTATTGTTTCTTCAAAGCACTGACAGGATGAAAAATACTATACCTGGGCTAGGAATTAGGTTTTCCTTCCTTTTCTCTCTCTCCCTTCTCCATACATAACAGTCCATATATTCTTCTTGAGTCTTGCTGAAGCTGCCCTCTCCTTCTGCAAAATCTCAGCTTTCATTAAGCAAATGCTTTTTCTCGCATCAACCTGCCTAATCCTTGTTTTGGATCAGACGCTTCTTCCATCCACACATCCTGGGGCAACAAGATCCACAGATGAATTTGCACAAGCATCAACATGGAGTTGTAGATGGGCACAAAAGAAAAAAGCATATAACGAAAATAGAGCGCTACTGAAATGTCTTGTTTAATGGCACATGTTGCCTAATAATGTTGAGAATAACACCCAATGGTCTTGTTCCCCTCGCTATCACTGTGGTCTTTCATTTCATCCCCTGGACATACACGTAATGCACAAGCAGACAAGAAAACTGTTCAAATTTCAGTAGAAAGACAAATTCCAGTGAAAATTAAATGGAGCCACAATCAACTTCATGTACAGGGTCCACAGGGCAGTATCTTTTTCTGTGGCTTCATAGTACCTAGCAAAGGTGTCTATTGCCTCTTGACTATTTAAGTTCAGAAACCTTATAGGCCACCTCTTCTGGTTTAGTGGCCCTTCCAAACTCTGTCTCACTTTTCAAAGAGATGGCATTTACCAGGTTATTCAGGGAGGACCAGAGTGGGAGGATCAGAGTGACTGGCTTCATCTCACTGTGGCTTCTGGCAAAGGGAAAATTAGTTGTGACTTGAAAATCCCAGGACTCTGTCTTGGTTTCGGAAGCAACCAGCACGGCTGCCAGAATAAGAAATACAAGAAAATGCTCCAACAATCCCTTTTAAATAACACATGAAAAATTCTTGATAAGCACTAGATTAGTGATGGAGCCGTAGGTCTTGGCAGAAGGTGGTCAAAACAGCATTACCAGCATCAGGGAGCAGGATCAAAGTCCCATTTAATTCAGTGTTTTGTTTTCAGCAGTGCACACTGTTCAGTGTTAAGGAGGAGAGAAGAATGGGGGAAAAAAGAAAAAGAGGGGGAAAAAACCCAAACTAAACGCAAAGTTTGAACCTTTCCTATTTTTACCTTCCCAACTCCAGGAAATCTTGTTTTCAGGAGTTTACTGCTGCTTCATGGATCTTTTTCTGTTTGAAAACTACAAAGGTGTTTGAAGGCATGTAAGACATCAGGGTCTCAGATCACATTTGCAGATATCTTCATGGCTCCACTGAGCATTACCAATATACTGCTCAGAATGAGGTGAAAAAGTCTAATATTTCCTTTTTGGGGAGACAAAAGCCTGGGGTTTAAGTGATTTCCCCTGGGTAGCTGGAAACTAAGGGTTTCTTCATGGGGGTATATCTGTATTTTTTCATGTCCCCAAGTATTTGATCGGCTAATAAGTCAGAGAACAATCTCATTTTCCTACAGTGCCACATATAAGCAATGCAAAGACACTTTTTAACCAGTTTCAAGTAACTGAGTGATTGAATACTGTGTCCTTTGACCTCATCACCATTTGCGCTAACTAGCCCCAGTTAATACAGTTTTTCCATTTCCTTCTTTTGTCAAAAATAGGTAATGGATATAACCCAAAGGGACTATTTCATGTAATTATTAAGCACCCGCTTTCTATAAATAACTTGGAGGATGGTGGTTTGAATTTCCCAAACCGAAACACGCTCCTGGAAAATCTGTTGTCCCCCCAACAGAGCTCAGGAGCGGGGCAATTTCACGGGTCAGGGGTTGGAGCCCAAAGAACCGAGGAGGAAAACACAGAGGGGAGGGTGGTGTCAGCTCCGATGCCAGCACAGTGGTGCATAAATGAGATATGAAAGGCTCCCAGCTCCACATCTTCATGGTATTTCTAACCAAGAGAGCCAGGCCGCTGTTCTGTGGAGCAGCTAAACCCTGGCTTGTCTCTAAGTATGGGAATAACTTCAGACCCTTTCAGCAAATATCTTAGATAAATTTCCTCTCTTCGCTGTGTCTTAATTTTGTTGATTTAGGCTCTCTAGGTTGTTTGGCCAGTCAGGGAGGGGAGCTGAGCTGCGTGCTCATATAGAGACTGTGAAGCTTTTACAGTTAGCCCAGCCTCAACATTACTGGAATGAAAATTTTTTGATCCTTAAGAACGTGCCACATCTCTGCCCTATGAAGCGTGTAGGATGCCCAAGGACAGAAGACCTCTTCTTCAAGAAACATGCTAAAAATCCAAAAGAAAGAAAGTACATGTGCACAGCTACTAGAAAAAAAACCACCACAATGGATCTGCTCAAGATGGTGTTGTTTTTTAGGATTTCTTTTCTACCTTACTGTTGGAGGTTAATACTCCTACAGTAATTGTATCAGTCCCTCTGTGTGTGATATAAATGTCTCTTGAGCAAGTTTACCTGACTTCACACTGAAGAAGACGAGGAGTTTCACACAATCCTTTACTAAGTGATGGGAAAGAGCCCCTCCAGCAGCAACGGCAAAACTCAGGAATGGTAGAATCCTCTGAAGCTACAGCTCAAAGGAATTCATTTTACTATGTATGCTTTGAATTGGGAATATCCCTGTGAAAAAAATAAATTTCCTAGGAAGGAAGCCTAGCCAGAGTTTGCAGGACATATCTGACAATTGTTGTCGGTGCAATGAGATATAGCTACGTCTGGTAATGGCTTTCAGGTTGGGCAACCAAAAAAAAAAAACAATGTAGAAAAAAAGGGCTGTAAAGACTGTCTACTGTCCAGGAATTAAGAGAATACAGTTACTACTATGAACAGGGAAGTCAACATCTGGAAAATCTCTCTAGCCGAGCAGGTGTGTGTGTGCTGCCTGGGCTGTCTGTGTGTGGAGTAATGTGGTTTCTAGCTGGGAGATGGCCTCCAGAAACCACTTGAAAATAGAACAAACAGAAGCAGCTCTTCTTTCCATTAATATTAATGGCCCAGACATTACCCAATTTGAAGCGGAAGCCAGGGCTGATTAAGAAGGGCCTGATCACCAGAGCTCTAATGGAAAAAGATTAGAGCACAACCTCTCCGTGATCTGGGATTGGGAGACATCGAACCAGCCCAGGGCAGCAGCGGTGAAGGATGAAACGGGTTTATGCACTGGAAAGTTTTCTGCTTGGAAGTTCTGTTGTCCAAATATTTTGCTACCAAATCATAACTGAGCCGCCTGCTGCCAGAATCATGTACGCTGATGTGAGCTGTTCGTAAATGACTAAACCAGGGAAAATGAGACAAAAACAGTGGGTGGGAGACTTGGGAGCTTGGGGGCTGGTACTCAGCTCTGATAGGGCTTCCCTGGGTGGCCTTGGGAATGCGTCTCCTCTGAAGTGATGCAGGAGGAAAATATGCCTCTTTAGTTTTTCCTATGTTCAGATGAATCTTTTCAGTGTGTGCGGATCACCTCGTACCCCATGTGTACATTTTCTCAACCAGGCAAAAAGGACACCAGGGGTTATTATTATATGGCTAGTAATATTCATTATCCAGGCACGAGCCAAATCTGGAAGCAGTAAAGTCCTGATTTGGAAATTTCTCTATAATAAGAACCTACTAGTTTCACCTGATCTTATCTGGACTCCCCAGAGACAACTAGATTAGCAATTAAACACACAATTGGAAAATAGACTTGCAGCCAACAGAAGGGAATGTCCTTCCTGGCTCAAGAGAACTGAATAGCATTATTAAAAGTCCCAAAACACTCTTTGTACTGTTTGTGACTCTTTTTTTCATTTAAAGATATAAACAACTGCACTTAGATATTTAGGCAGTTTCAAGTCAAAAACAGTTGCAGTACCAAGGTGGGGGGTTTAATTTTTGGCTGGCCATAGAAAGAAAGAAACAATAAATAAACAAAAGCAAAACAAAACAAAATGCCACCGATTGGAAGCTTTAAACTCTCACTCCCACAGCATGTTCAGCACCCCGATACCCCTTCCCCAGTTCTGATTCCCAACCCCGTCTGCAATCCCACAGGCACGTCACGCATTCGTAACCCATCCTTTGCTTTTCTCTCCATCCACCAACTCAGCCTGTCAGGTCTGCCCCAGCCTTGTGTGTGGTTCTGTGCCAGCCCAACACCAAGACGACTTAAACATCTCCGTAAGCTTTTCCGGCTTTTAAAAATTTGATTGCCCGGCATATTTTAAGGTGACATTTGGGACTCTGATAACAGGAAAATATTCATCTAAGACAGCTCTAGTCTTACAACGTGAGCTGGAAGCACTGCAGGAGAATATCAAAACAAGGGCTGTCAAACACTGGAAAGGGTTATCAAGCATTGGAACAGGCTGCCTGGGGAAGTGGTGGAGTCACCATCCCTGGAGGTATTTAAAAGACAGGTAGATGTGGTGCTGAGGGACATGGTTTACTGGTGGACTTGGCCGTGTTAGGTTGATGGTTGGACTCAATGATCTGAAAGGCCCCTACCAACCTAGACAATTCTCTGAGTCTATAAACAATTCAGCCAAGAATATGACTATTTCTGCTACTACTGATAGTAATAATAGTAGCATTTTATATATTTTTCTAGTGATTATGTCATAGATTATTTTTTCTTTAAGTTTGTATTATATGTATGTATTTGTCTTTTCTTTCACAGGATTATTTTCTAATGATATTTTCTTAAAACTTTTTTTCACTAAACTTATTCTGATTCACCTTTGTGAATGGTTCAAAAATGTTACAGAAGAACTGGAAGACTTTAAGTGCTTTGGAAGTACGACTTTCCAAATAAATAAATGACAAGGCTGACGGGTACATCTGGTGTCTCCAACCTTTCTACTTTCTTTGCTCATCTGTTTGTTCTGTCTTTGTAGTTCACAAAGTAGGAAGTTTGGTCTCCAAAAACAATTAGGGCAGGTTTGTTTTGCATCCACCTTGCAGAAAGTAAACCCCTACGGTCTGCTCTGACCCTGGAGCAAAATTTCCAAGGAAGCCAATGTGCTTGCTCCAAAGGGAAGCTTCTCAGTAAAGACATAAGAATGCAGAGTGTCAATAAACAGATATTTACATCATTAATTTAAATAGGGTCTAAGGATGGTTCCAAGAGCTGGAACCTCACAATTTTTACTGTCATGAGCAATCCCTGACATGGGTCTGATGCGATCAGCCCCACCAACGTGTTCCTGGGCACTGTTTGGGAGTTAGTGTGGCCCAGGGACCATTCCCAATAAACGCTTTGGTCATCCTCTCCTGGAGGCTAAGGGAGGCAAAGGATATGGACACAGTCAGATCCTGCCAGTTGACCTCAGTGTTAGAGGATCAGTCCCTGGCTCATTTTGTTTCTAAGGAGAAACCTGAATGACTCTGAAAGAAAACGGAAAGCAACCCAAATGGCTGTATAGCCCCATGGGAAGACAACCCAAATTTCATAGAACCATAGAATGGTTTGGGTTAGAAGGGACCTTAAAGATCATCTGGATCCAACTCCCCTGGCATGGGCAGGGACATCTTTTGCTAGATTAGGTTGCTCAAAGCCCCATCCAACCTGGCCTTGAACCCCTCCAGGGATGGAGCAGCCACAGCTTCTCTGGGCAACCTGCCCCAGGGGCTCACCCCCCTCACAGTAAAGAACTTCTTTGGAATTTCATTTGTGGTAAGGTAGAGCACACAGAACACAGGCTTAATCTGGGCCATTGCGCACTAAACAGACAAGGAGAACAGCAGTTGCTGAGGACTTTTGCAAGGTTGAACAAGTCCTTACAGACCATTCCTTCTCCAGGGGCTCTTGACATCCTGACTGAAAATGAGGGAGGCGGATGGAATGTTTTACCCATAGGGTGTCCTGCATTCATCATGGCAGATCCCCAGCTCCGGGATGCAACATCTCAGGACTTTTCAGCACAGCTACCAATGGGAACATCCGCCACTTCTGTGTTTGAAACAGCACTCCTTGTGCTTCATCCATCTTCCCAGTGCTTATGTCTGCATCCGACTGAAATGAGCAAATGCTTCCAGAAACACTCTTCTCATTATAACACTTGAGCCTGATTTCCCTAATAGAAGTCTCTTAATTTTTATTTTATTTCAATTAATTCCATCTTATTCTATTCTAGTTTATTATCAGATGGAAAAGAGTGCATAAGCCTCTGAGGCCAGGACTGCTCTTTCTACCGTTAACCTCTCCTCTTGCTGGCAAAGCTTCAGAGCTCACTGAAATGTCGTTTTCCTCCTTTTCAGCAGCCTGCTCTCCTAATAAATCCAGCTTTCTGTTGTGCGCTGTGCCTGTCTCCACCTCGGCTGTTCAGGGGGCATTTCTGGGGAAATGCTCTCAGATCCTTCTCTGAGCATGAACCGTGGCCCTGAACCAAAGAATGGTGTGGAATCAAAAAGGTTTACGCAAATTGGACTAGTCACCAGAAAGCAATATGAGGAAAAGTTGTTTTGCCTCATTATTATTATTATTATTATGGTATTTTGGCAGTAAAATCAAGTACAAGCAACCAAAAATTGTTACACTTCTAGAAGTTGAGCACAAACGTTTTAATCTCCCGAGGCTGCTGGAGGTTTCGCAATCTCCTCAGCGAATGCTAAACTTGTGCTGCTGATCCAATTTGTCTACCTAGCTTTCAACAAATTAGGGATTTCTCTTAAGAGCCCAGGAATGAGAATCTGAGGAGAACAGCCCTGGGTTTCCTGCCCCCAAGTGTACTTTGTTTTTAGTTCTCTCTTTGATGTGTTTCCTGACTTTCGAGAGTCATGTACGAATGAGTAAAGGTCCTCCTGTTGCCTCCATGAGGAGAAACTTTTCTCTGCTCAAAGCATCTTCTATGTCCCATCCACAAGGTATGATATCATGATGGCATCAGTGACACATCCCTGACAAATGTCACTCCTGTTGCTTTGTCATTACCCTATACCTCGTTCAGCCTTTCAATATTTAGGATGTGGCCATGGCTGGAAGATTCTCTATTCAGCGACACCCTTCACTTAAGTACCTCTGTGGGAACTGAGCTTTAATATCATCACTGTTTTAACTACCAAGGTCATTGAAACATGCTCTGTAGGCTTTTCCAGAGTGCTTCACAGTATATTTTTACACCACCTGGCCCGTGGCCACATCTGCTGCTTGGCCTGCCACTCATCTGCTCTACAAGGTTATCACTACCAGTCCTTTCTCAGTTGCCCACAACTCCTTCCTCCTCCTCCTCACGCGAAGTTACCACGTCCTCAGATGTGCTGGCATAAGTGTGCGATAATCACTTCCAAACACACTGCTGACAAAATTGTTTGGGCTTAAACCACACCAAAAATAGCAAAATTGTCTTCTAAAGTTTCTAAGTTAACCTAGATAATTTTGGCATGACTAAGCGAGGGTCTGACCACATGTGCAGTCGTGCTGGTGGATGGGAAGGAGTAATGGCCACGAGCTGGGAAAAAATTACTTTTGCACCCATCTGAGCTGCAACCGGAGTAAAACCTAACACAGATGGAGTATCTCACAGTGGTGTCTAAGGTCTAAACACAGGGCTGCTCAATTCCAGTCCCAGCACAATCAACTGAGGAACTGATACTTCCACAGCTGGAAAGGACATTGTGTCTGTCCATAAACTGCAGAAGGACTCTGGATTCTGCCCTCAAATGTATCTTCAGCACAAGATTTCAGGGGTTATCTACACTCTTGTTCCAGCAGAAGTCTAAACTCATTCCCCAGAAAAGCCCCAGACTGTATTCAGATACTACCTGGTAAATCTAAAAGAAATGTTTAAGTGAATTATAGGTAGCCTATAATTTGACTGAATGATTCTTCTTCTGACCAGAGGCCTACAGAGATCATTGCATGTGCTTTTGGATATCAAACTAAAGCAGTGAATTCAGATAATGTTCACTTTGAGGACTGTCAACCCAGAGGGTCCCACAGAGAGATTACAAGTCATTTGTGGTCTTCAAGGTACCAATAGCCCACAGCCTGGTCCAAATGATCATTTGCAAAGAATTGCAATGGATAAGTCACATCAATTCAGCACAGAAACCAATTACGATCAATAAGTTATGAACATTAATCCATGAGAATAGTTAGTAATTAACCAATGTGTTGTCCTACAGACTTTATAGGCAGCTGAGTCACACAAGTAAAACTCCGCTACAGTCAATGGAGCCACACCATCGGTGAGTGGCTACTTTCTCCTGTTGTATCTGATTTAACAAGACTATTTTTAGCCTTTTGCTAATGTCCAGAAACCCCTGCTGACAATCTGCACTGCCACCTTGTGTGACTCTGCCTTTTACTCCAGCTTCCTTCGAAACCTTCCCTCTTCGTCTCTGCGGAATATCCTTCCCTTGAACACAGGTTGTTCATCTGATAATGAAATTATTTGATTATACCCCAAAAAATCAGGCTATTCGGCCTTCTCTCAGTCTCCCAGATGGACAGCTTTACTCAGCCAGCCTCTGATCTCATCCCCTTTTCTTCTGGGGGAAAATCCCTTGTCAGAGCATGAAGTTTCATGCTTCCAGACATGGTTTTTACCAGAACTGGTGTCCCATCTATTTGTTCTCTTCTCTCTATACCATCTGGCTCGCAGATGCTGTCTTGTTCAGGAACCTGCAGCGAATCAGACCTGGCTTAAAAACAATTAAAAATCGAGGAATCACTCTCCCTTACACCCCTGAATTCTCATCTCTCATTTGCCTGCTGCTGGGTTTGTATACTTTCATCCCCAGTTGCAGGGCTGGGAGCTTGTCCATGCAAAGTGTGTAAACAACTTACACGGAGAACTCCCTGCATGGGAACAGATACCTCTGGGGTATCTCTGGGGTCTCGTATATATTAGTCTTATTCTATAGGATTGTCTTTCAATAAGCTCACTCATAATGTGCCTTTGTCCTGCTTAACTGTTTAACATTTTAGGAATTTAATACCCTTGAGATTTCTTTGGGGCTCTCAGAATGAGCTGAATTTGTGTTCCAAAAATTAGGAAATTCTAGAGGACAAAGATGTACTTCTGTAGCCACACTCTGCTCTTAATTTCACATAAAAGTGCTGAAAACACTGCTCTAAACCTGCCCACTATCCTCCCTCGGTCATTTAATGCACACACACATACATGTGTAAGTGTGTGCACATATGTGTGCACATATGCAGAGATGGGTGTGCACTGGGCAGTTCTAGAACCACACAGTCCATATTTCTTGTGTGTTTTGTTTTCCTTCCTGGAGGAATAAAAATCCTGGAGATGTAAGAGAAACAATCTTATAGAGGCACAGGGTTTATTAATTTTTTGAGCAATCTAGTAACACTTTCCCTTTTCTGGCTTCCAAGCCTAACACCTTGTTAGTGAGCTGCGTCTTGGACTCTAGTTTTCTGTTCAGCTCTCACTCCCACGTCCTGAACCTTCTGTGTTTCCTTCACTAGTCACTCTTTGAATCCTCAGGTTCCAAAACTTGAGCCTGCATGCTTTTTTCTCTTTTTTTTTT
>VXBO01008943.1:44178-58124 GCA_013400135.1 Rhinoptilus africanus
TACTGGTATGAAAACAATCTCAGTGTTGGCTCTGAGAAGTCAGGTGAACAGACAGAGTTGGACAGCCACCATGCTGTGTTTGAATGTCATTCAGAAAATAAATTACCGCGGTAGGAAGCATGACATAACCCTCTCTTCAGTCAAGTTTGTGATCTTATGTTTTACTACCTTCATCTTTATTGCTATCACTAGGGCATGGCTTATCTCAAAACTACTCATGTTCTTGGAGAAAATAAATATCATATATTCACTCCTTTCGATACATAAGGGGTATGGTACATGTCTTCAAAGATACACTTTGAAGAGCAAAGCTATATCATCCATCCTTCATCTTACACCACTTTAACTGCAATGTAAATGATAATTTTATTTCCTGGTGTTCCCTCTTTTGCCCACCCCACTCCTGGGTCCCCAAAGACACAGCCCTTCTTCATTGACATGATTGTGGATGGCAGTCATGGACGGAGGTGGAGGCTTCAAATTTCTTCTTTTGTTTTTCCATTAAATCTACCCTCACGTATATAAACACGCTACTCTACAGCCAAGCTAGTCTCTGTAGTCAGTGAAGATCGTGGCAATAAAGGGCATCAGCAGTCCTGGGGGTGGCTCGTCTCAGTCTAAATGATGTAGAATCATAGAATCATAGAANCAGGTGAATCACACCTCAGATATGTGTCTTTGGGGAGCCAGGAGTGGCCTGGGCAAAAGAGATTCCTGTTAGGCAAAACAAGCACTTTGATTTTCTGCTTCCCCCTGGCAACCTGTTGTCCCCAGGGACTACCTGCATTATCCATGCTAAACCAGGCTTTAAATGACATGTTGCAGAAACAAAGACATTTAGAGTGATCCCAAAGGATCCCAGTGTCTCAGAAGTCTCCCTACCTTGCATTTCTGGCCTTGGAAACACAGTAAGATTTTCCCTTGCTCATATACTTGATTTTAAATTTATATATCCTGATTCCTAGTTAAGGAGCTGAGATCAAGGCCCAGCTTGTAATTCTGGCGTGTTTATAAAACAGTTAATTGAAACTAGTATGGAACAGGGTGTGATTGTTCTCAAGCTAACTGAAACCTGGCTCGCAGCAATTTATTTTAATGCAATAAGGTCTCTACTAGAGGAACAGAAGCCTAATAAGAATCTAATTAAGGTGATCCTCACAGTGCTTTCAAATGCCATTATAGGCAGAGCTGTGCTTTTTTGGATCTAGCGGCAGCATGTGGCTACAGTACCACTCCCAGCTGTTCCCTATTCTTCTCTCCACTGGTAGGTACTGCCACACAGCCGCCTGACATTTAAGGATCCTACTCCACTGCCTACCATGCACCCAGTCCAGTTTAAAGTAATGCTGAATGTGAGACCGGATTGAGTTTGCGTTGACATGGTTCAGAGGAGTCGACATACCTGATTTAGATGCTGAAGCTGTAGTAAGTAGGTAATACCCAAGATGAGTAAAACAGTTTTAAGAGTGATCAAGAATGGGATTCTCTTAGATATCTCCACTTTATCTGGTCATCCCAAGCTTCCCCATAACCAGTGAAAGTCTACTCAATCCAGGCAAAGACAGAATTAAGCTCCTAAAGCAAGTGCCTGGCAGAGGTCACTTCTCTCCTTGAAAGTGTCTTTTTGCACAGTCTAGGAAAAGTTGGAGTGTAAATCACACATTGTGAGCCTGATTTCACCCATATCCACACTGTCACTATCTCCGATTGAGCTACAGAACTCAGGCTTCTTCCAAGACAGTAGAGAAAAGGGCATTTTTGCATCATGGTTGGTCTGACCTTTTGTAAATGTCCAGTTTAGGGCAAGAGAAATGGAGATCAAGACTCCAGGTGCTAGAATGGGAGCCTGGTATGACTAAATCAGACACAACCCTCATTTAGTAAGATGAGTTCTTTCTGTTGGCTGAATGGGACACTTTCCACCACCTTCGGCAGAGGAACGTGAAGATTGACAAAGGTTTTGGTGACAGAAGTCAGCCTTGCTCTGAAAGCCAGTTGAAAAGAACCATCTCCATAAGTCCTCAGCTGGCTCAAGTAACTCAGTGAAGCTGTCCTACCAACCTCAACCTAACTGTAACCCTAAACAAGGGCAAGATCTCAAACACTGTGTGATGGAGAAGTGAGTAACACCAGCTAAGAGTTACTACACGGAATGAAGAGTTACTACATGGAACAAAGAGTTACTACACAATGATCTTATAGATGCAATTCTTCACTGTTATACCCTTCTTCACTGCAAAATTGTGAAACATCCTTCCTAGTGTAACACTACTCCAAGTCATGGGGTTTAACCAGTGTGCAAACTGCTGGATACAGAGCAAAAAGCAGACAGTGGTCCCAGGAGTTTGTCATTTAAGCGAACACAAGCCACAGATTTATTTTGGCCCATGACTCTATTGTGGGGATCTGGATATAGTAACTGACACTTCAAACAAAAACAAAAAGGAGAAGAGAGAAAATGGAAGAATGGGCAAAAGAAATGGAGAGCCTGGATCAGGGGAAAAACCCACAGAATTGCCAAGGTCTTGTGCAGCAGCAAAATGAAATCCATGTGTCTGAAAACAAACCCTACAGCCTGAATGCCATGTAGAAGTACTCACAGTCACTGACATGCAGAAATGAACAAACCAAAGCTCCCATTCTGGAGGGGGCTGGGATCTACGCATAGGGTGATATGTTGCCATCATAGTATAGGGTACACAGGACTATCACTAGAAAATCTATATTGACTGTGTCCAGCCTTTCACAAGGAAATGTCACATACGCTTAGGCAAACCAGAAGGGAAGCTCTACCATACCAAAGGTCCTTTCTTGCCAATTCTAACTTTTTTGTATCTTCCAGGTGAGACAGGAAGGGATGCTCATTGTTTTCCCATGGATTCCTGCAATCACGTAGGATTTTGGACATATTGAGCAACTTACTTCACCCCTGAAGAGATTGTAATCAAAAGGTTAGTCAGTTTTGCTATTCTAAGTTTGAAATAACCCATTTTGTCTCACCTATGATAGAACCACGGCAGATGTTGGAGATGGTAGAAATTGGGTCCTTGGAACAGAAACAACAAAGACAAACAAGACACCTGCTTGTCATCCACAACAAACAGGTGAAGACTAAATACTCATAGCAACTGCAAAGTGAATCAATCTAATTGAAATCATTCTAATTGAAATCACATTTAGTTCCTGTTGGTCAGCTGATGTGTTATCAACTTCTTAAGCTGCAGGCAGGCTCTGTCCTATACCTGTGAGAGTCATAGATTATAGTTTGTCTCGCTTATGGCCTGTTTATGTGGCCAAAACTTCAAACTCGGCAGTCGATTGGGAGTAACATGGTCAGCAATCACAGTTAAACAGGTTAGAAAAGACTAGAAGATGGCCAGCTGGGAAAGGAAGATGATTCTACCTCTCTAGTCCCCTCTGGGGAGATCCCACTGGATTACTGAGTGCAGCTCTGGAGTCCTCAGCATAAGAAGGATGTGGGCCTGTTGGAGCAGGTCCAGCAGAGGGTCACAAAGATGATCAGAGGGCTGGAGCCCCTCTGCTGTGAGGACAGGCTGAAACAGTCGGGGTTGTTCAGCCTGGAGAAAAGAAAGCTCCAGGGAGACCTTATAGTAGCCTTCCAGTACCTAAAGAGGTCGTACAGGAAAGCTGGGGAGAGACTCTTAATCAGGGAGTGTAATGATAGGAAGAAGGGGTAATGGTTTCAAACTGAACGAATATAAATTTAGATTGGATATTAGGAAGAAATTCTTGTGTGTGAGGGCGGTGAGCCCCTGGCCCAGGGTGCCCAGAGAAGCTGTGGCTGCCCCATCCCTGGAGGGGTTCAAGGCCAGGTTGGCCGGGGCTTGGAGCAACCTGGGCTGGTGGGAGGTGTCCCTGCCCAGGGCAGGGGGGGGCACTGGGGGGGCTTTGAGGTCCCTTCTAACCTTAACCATTCTCTGATTTTTAGCATAACCAGCAGCAAAAACTTCTCCTGTGTGCTGTAGTTATTTTTAATTTTGCAATAAAACTGTCCAAGACCAGGCAAAGGTACAAACTGAGATCACTGGGTTTGGTTACTGCATTTCATTGAGCTGGGTTCTTGGTCCTGGCCTTCAAACCAGTTGCCTACTCCCTGAAAAAAAACAGCAGCATCAGTCCAGTGCAAAACCATGCAATGATAACAACCTCAGGAATAAACAGGTGTCTGCATCAGCGTTCAAATGTTAGAATTAGTTGAATACTATGTTTACTTACGATTCCTGTTATCTCTATTTACAGCAGGCCTACTTTAAGTCTGTTTTTCCCTGGCCATTCCCTTCTTCCTTTCTGCCCAGTTGTGATATTCAGATGGGATTTCTCAGAAAGCTCAAATCTGTCCTGTAAAATCTCTTTTAGAGCACATATTTGGCAATGTAGAGAAGACTTGCTTATGCCTTTTTGAATGGCCATGGTGTAGCAAAGAGGAATACTTCAAACCCTGAAGGTTTCAGTAACTTTAGCAGCACATACTAGCAAAGTGGAAACTCATTCCAGGCAGTGCGTTAACTAAGCTGCACAAGAAATCTCTTGCACAAGAGAACAAAGTTGATTGTTTTACACAACTGGTCACAAAATACCAGCTCAGAAGTTAGCATAAACAGACTTTGAACAACACTAGAAGTTGAATAATCCATTAACAACTGGATTTAGGCAAGTTACTATTGCTTTACTCACTTCTGCGCAGCAGCAGAAGCAGCAAGCAGATTTCCCTTGGCTGAGACCTGAATTAATCAAAGATTTCTGATCAATTTTTTTTCTTGCCAAAGGAAACAGAAATTAGGGAAGAAGAGTCATGTCCACGTTTGCACTAGGTGCCAGTCATACGATCAAGATGTGAACATACCAAGTGTTCCTTAGACATGATCTACTAGGACTCATCCACTCCTCCTTTAGTATCCTGATTTTTTTCTTTGCATCAAACAGTTCTCAGAGACTTTATAGTGGTTTAATGTCTGTATCAGACAAAGACTAAGAGATGCGGAGCCACTATATTGATTGGCCAGATGGAAACAATTTCTTCCATAAACTCTGAGTTAGGATTTGTACTGTAGAATAATCAGGGCCCGTTATGTGTAAGGTTTATCCCCTATTTTGCTCCATCAATATTTGCTTGTGTTTTATTAAAGCCTTAAACACTCTGTGATTGCGATCAGGTAACCCAGACTGGAAACTGAACTGTGTTTTTATTCTTGCTGTCTGCCTGCCACTGGAGGTTAATGTTTCCTGCCTTGCACATTAATACCATGCCAATTATGCTTGATTACGTATTACTGCTTCAAGCAGAAAAAGTGAAGAACAAAGTGATTCTTTTAATCACCAGAAAGGTGGTTTGCATGTAAAGAAGGAACAGGAAAAAAAAAAAAAAAAAAGCCTCATCGTTTATTCAGGAGTGAATTTCATCTCAGGTATGCATCTGGCTTTCCATACATTTCAAGGTATGATCCTCCAGAATCAGGGATAGCTGAGTTCTGTGAACGCTAAAGCTGAAGGACAGGGCTAGAGGTTCATTGGCACAGACTGGCATCTTTAGGAACCACTCCCATGTCCTTAATGAAATCTGTAATGAAGTTTCACGCACAGGAAAAGACCTGCCACAACAAATCTGAGTGGTTCCCAAGGTGCCTGAGGAGATCAAATTGGGAAGAAATGCTTCTGTTTTGTTCTCATTTGGCCATTCACTTCAGTGACCTTAAAGGGCTCCTTTTAACCACAGATTATCTGCTTTAGCTAAAATGAGCTCAAAAGAAGGTCATGGTGTAGTTGTTATCTTGAAGAGCATATGGCTGATACCTAAGACACCAAAACAAGGAGATAACAGTGCTCAGCACAGCAGCAGCAGTTGATGCCCTCATGACCATTGCCAGACCCTTTCTTTCCTCGTTCTGCTCCACTCTTTCTAGACTTCGGACAAGAAGGAATTCATGGAGGTTTCTCAACCGTTAATGAGGTCAAGGATGAAGTCTAAGGAAAATGTGTTTACTGTATTCTATCCAGCCATCCAATTCTACACCTATTAAGGGGTTTTGTTAACTAGTTGGCTTGAATCAAGTGAATGCAGGAGGCCTAATGAGGCTGAAGGTAAAGACAAAGGTGGTTTCAATACGGAGAGAGGCATTTCAGAGCAGACCTTTTGTAATCCTTCACTAATTATTTAAATGTTTATAATGCAGTACAAGGAGGTCAGCGCAGCTGCTTTGCTCTGGGATTACTGCCGTTGCTGTCTGCTGGGTGCAAGGACAACAAAACCTCCTCACACCAATCTCAGGTATGCAGGGCATGTCTACTCCAAATGACCCTTTGCACAACCAAATTTTTCCCAGAATGGCAGAGACCTTTCTGTTTGGACAGAAAGTAGAGTGAAAGCAGAGTTCAAGCAAATATTCCTTTCCTACGTTAATACACAAACAACCAAAGGGAGATAACAGAAAACACTGTTTTCTGCATGACGCCTATGTTCAACCCCTTTTCTAATGAATGCTGGATTGTCTCCACTGAATGAAACCTTGTAGCAGGGAAGATGCAATAATGGTCATACTTTGGTTGAAACACTCATAAAGGCTATGAAATGTGGACAGAGGGTTCTTCCTACGTCTCCAAGCTGTATGTGAGTTCCTTGAAACCAGCTACTGGTTGAAAATGTTAATCTAATCTGCTTTTACTTTCACCTTAAATTCCATCCCAAACTGAGAAAATTTCCCCCCTGCTCCATTGGAAAGTTTGTAAAAAATGTTACAGGATCACTAAAAAATTTGGTGTATGTAAGTCAGTATCAGCCAGCAAAAAAAAATATTAATTTTTCTTTTTGGAAAAATCTCAACTTTCTTTACAGGGGGGAATACGGTACAAGACAGAGTTTCTACAGACATTTCGTAAGGCTTTGCCATAGACATTTGCACTTTCCCATGGAAAGTGGATTCGTGCTGCATGGAAAGATTCATGCTGCATCCAGCAAAAGCCATATTATGCCATCAGGATATGTTTATACCTATGACGTGCAGAGAGTGTGATGCAGAGATCACCAGACTAGGAGACAACCACACATCACATCCCAGGACCACATGAGCTAGTAAATCTGGACCTGGAGAGCTGGGACCACGTTCATACTATCCTGGACACGTTGGTTATATTGCTCCGGGAGCTACACGATTGACTGCGGGGTCAGCACAAGCATCTCTGGACCAGTTTCAGAGCTCAGACACTTGCACGTTCATGGGATAGACATGTCCTGATTTCAAATGTGCCATAGGCAAGATGAGCGGTGATTATCCCAGAATCAATTTCTTTACAACTCTAAGCTCCCTTTTACGTTCAAATAGCAAGGCACTCCTTAACTGAAATACCTCTGATACAAAAGACTGGTAAAAGGAGACAAAATTTATTTTTTAAAAAAACTATCAAGGACTAATATGAAACTCGCCCACTATTTCTAGGGATCTAGAAAGGACTTTGGAGTGAGTACTCAAGTGATTTCCTCCACAGACACCAGAATCTATGATTTTTACTTGACTCCAGACTTAAATCTTCATTCCCAAGTGTTCACTGAGGACAAATCCATAAGCTCATGCAATAAGAAAAACAAGAATAATTATTCGTGGTTTATTTACCAACCACAGCATCAGCAGGAGTCAAATTTCAAGAGCCTACAATGACTCTACAGAGTAATCTTAGCATAACAAATAGATTGTCAGAAACCACAACCCACCCATTGATAGCAGAGGAAGAAAGACTTCAGACAGATTTTCCAAAGTGATTACTAGCTTTTTCTTTTTGACGTTCAGATTGCTGACACTTGGAGTATTTTTAATTTTAAGAACTTTCTAAAAATCAGATCTCCCTAAACGCCTTTAAACGATGATTTAGATATAAGCTTTAAGGGTTATTAATTCAGGTTGAGAAGGAAAATAAAATCTGTGTTAACCATGCTGCAATGATAGCCAATCCCAAATAACCTAACGCCACTTAACACCGCTATAGCAATTAATGACAGCTGCTAAGCATTACACCATTCACATTATGCGCACAGGACCAGGACTTACAGCTGGGGGCTGGGATCTGGATGCCTAAGAAGTTTAAGTTTCTTGGAATAGATTCTCCAGTTCATTATGTCAGCTATGATTAGCAGCCCAGGGTCTGACCTTCTTTATCCATAGAGTTTTATGTTTTTAGCCATTGCCTTCACGATACAGATAAGCTGTCCATGCCGTTATTTATTTGTGACCGAAAACAAGGCATGGGAGACCGTGCCAGCAAGAAGTCTGCGTTCCCACAGCCTTCTTGCGTAAATATTTCTCTTTTGTCAGCAATAAAAGGTCTGGGATGCTGATGCAGAAGATAAAGGTGCAGCTGTGCCAGCTCTGCAGAGCTGAAGCAGATGGACTCTGTGTGTGTGTGTTCAGTTCCACCAAAGGAGAAATAAAGATCGGGGGAAGAAATGGCTTCTATATGTGCAAGTTACACTTTGGAGAAGTACTTGTATCCCTCTGGGTTTCAACAAGAAGCCTGACCTCTCCTGCACTTCCAAGAGCCTGTAAATAATGTAATGTCTTCTTAAAAAGGTCTGATCTGATTCAGCTCTCCCTTTAAACGCCTTTCTCAGTCTCAGAATGATACCTCTGGAGCTGCAGTTGTTTAAGAGAGGGGAAAATGGGCCCCCATCCATAGGATGCTGATGATGGCAGAGGGCAGAAGGCCTCTCCAATGCCTTGTTTTGGTATTGTTGTCAAGCCTGGAAGAGGTTTAATTCAGGACGCACATTGTCTCAAATCAGCTATTGCAGAGCTTCCTCCAGATGCACTTGAAGTATGTGATGCTGGTTTACGTGAGAGCCTGGATAAGAGACTGGGAATTTGGTCCAGGCTCATGGTTCTACAAACAGTCAAACAGGAATATCTGGTCCTGCACAAAAATGTGCATGCAAGGACATATGTATTTCCACGCACAGTAATGCCCGTGTATTTAAATAGGCAGGTGCCTGAGAGCACATACAGATCAGTGCATGCACATATTTACTCCTGCAGGCATATTTGTGATTAAAGTAATTATACCGCATTCGTTCAAGTGATACTGTATCAATTTACTCTCGTCCTGATAGTACGCTTAGTCTTACGCTTTAGATAAAAGGCAATATAAAACACTTAGTATCATGTTTTATATTGCTTTTTATCAGCAACGAGAACAAGTCTGGAATTAGTCCAGCTAAAACTGTCTGCATACATAGGCACACACACGAAGACATGGATATACACACTTGTATAAAGCTATGGATTTCTGTATATCCAGGGGCATATGCTGGACATCTCACAGACAAACTATCTCTGTTTATCTGTCTACATATGTACGCACCCACATTTGTCTACAGATACACACATAGATCTATGATGATTTCCTTCTTATGGGAATAAAAGCAGAAAAAATTTTAAAAAGGTGGTGTAGGATAACATAATTGAAATTTTTAATGATGAAATGATGCTTTTTATATACTTCTTCTATAAGAAAATTTCCAGCCTTCATTCAATTATACAGTTATTAAAAAAAAAAAAGCCTTGACCCTTATTTCTGACACTTTCCCAAAGCTGACAATGCAAACAGCTTTTACTTCAACTTACAGTCAACTTACAGTCTTACAGTCAACTCCACCTTATCTCCATCATGTTCTGTGTGATTTTTAATGGATATGTCAGTTACTAGAATCTCAAGAGACATAAGCTGCGTTGAAATAAACTCACTGTTTCCACTATTTTTTTAAAGTAAAAAGGAAGAAAGAAAAAAAAATGATAAACCACCAATTTTGGTCTTGATGAGTGTTTGGGCCATATAAACTAATCAGATTTACACTACCTGGATACGCAGCAATTCAATTTTGACAAAGTCAAATATTATATTGCGACCTCCTTTCTTCATTATCTATTGTCTCTGATGCTTGATTGGAGAAAGATTTTTCTTTCATTAATGTTCTGCTTTTATTCTTCTGCAGTGTACTGATGGAATATTGCTACATCTTGCAAAATGTAAGTAATATTTTCCTGGTTCCACTTTTTGTTTCTCAATATTGTCTAGCAGGTGTTGGGTTCATGAGAAACAGATTTGTTTTGATGTATTGAGTCGGCTGTGGGGAAAAAAAAAAAAAAAGAGTTTTAAAATATTACTCACAGGAGCAAGATGTTGAGCTTTTGAAGCCGGATTCTTACCTTTCTGACATCTGTATAAATCCAGAAGGCTTCTTTGAGAGACACACCAGGTCAACAGGAAGGTCCTTCAGACTTTTCCTCTCTGATAGTGTTATTCTAGCTGACCC
The DNA here is from genome assembly GCA_013400135.1 of Rhinoptilus africanus. NCBI lineage: Eukaryota > Metazoa > Chordata > Aves > Charadriiformes > Glareolidae > Rhinoptilus > Rhinoptilus africanus. The sequence continues at coordinate 54,494 of VXBO01008943.1, forward strand.
CTTATGCAAGAAACTTCATGTCTCCAATTCCCTTCCCAAACTCTATCTATTCTAAAGGTGTTATGCCAATCTCCATGCTGCTGGTCCAGAAGGTATTACGTCATATTTGATGGCTCTATGTAGATGTCCTTGGTGCCCAGAAACATCTTTAAAGCTTTTTGTGTGAGCCACCTGAATGGAGATTGTTCATCTGAACCATCTGATGGTTTATGTAAAAGAAGCAGAAACCTATACATACAGTTTCTCCTGCTGATCTGCTCTTTCATAACATCTGATACGACAAGGTCATGCAAAGACCAGGAACCTCCATGGCCTTCAGCTGCATGTCTCCCTCCTCTATATAGCAGGAGGAACCATGGGGCTGTCCCAGCTCTCTCAAAATCCTGCAGAACTCCAGCTGACACATTCATTCTCCACAAAGTAATTGTGTAGAACCCCAAGGCATCACTCAGTGTTGCAGGGTGGTCACCATGAAACCGAAGTGTCTGAAACCCATGGAAAATAATCCCAAACTGAGTTAAGACTGGAAATGTAGACCAGCTATTAGCTTGCAGGCTGCTACTGAGCATCCAATCTCCATTCATGGAAAAAGAGGTTGCATTAGCCTATGGTTTCCCTGTGTTTTCTCCATTCCTGGCCTTTTTTGCATCTCCTCTGCTCAGATAAACCTTTCTTAGGGCTTTTCAATAAAATGGCTCACAACAGACGTAGACTCAGAGACTATCGCTTCACCTACTCTAACACTTTTCTCCCATCTTCTATAGACAATCAAACTTCCCTTCACGTTCACATTTTGAGTAGTCAAGACTGGTCTACATATTTTTAAAAGAATAACCTCAGTAACCAGTTATCACACTAGTGGCTCCAGGAGAAGGTAAACAAGTTATTCTTAAAATAATTAAGAATGGCATGGGCAGGTTGTCAGTCTTTTCCACTGTTTATGAAAAAGAAATTGTTTCACCAACGCTCTTTTTAGTTAGTCTTCCTGCCTTTAGCACAAAAATCAAATTTTTTATCCCCAGACATTCAATTTATGAAAAACATCGTATTCAGGCCAAGCACCAACATACCTTTATGAAGAAAGGTTGAAACAAGCATTTCTGGCAATGGAAAATTATCTTGGTTTCCTCAGTGGACAGGCGTCAACGCTAAACTACATTTCCCAGCATTCAGTTGTCTTCATTTACATGTTTACCTGTAATGAATTATGAGAAATGTCATGTATCCCATGACTCCAGCCCATGGAGGAGAATGGGAACATCTAAGCTTCAGTGTCCCTCAGGCTCCCTGTCCACATTTGGTTCTTGGTCAGAGGATTTTGTTTGAGTTTTTGACAAACAAAACAAAATGCCATTCCCCTCCCATTTTCCTGAGGAAAAGTTCATTTGTTGTTGTTCTTAATAACTCTTTGCAGAAATTTCTTTCTTTTTTCTCTTTCCTTACTCTTATCCAATTCAATAGGAAAATTCCTCAGCACAGGCAGCGCCTCAGGACCAGAAGCCCTGAAATGATTAAAGGACAAGCCTTTCCTTCTCACCACTTAAATTTCATTGGTTTCTCATGCAACACACCAAGCCTTTTCCTCCAGATCAGCTAAAGCTTAAATATCCCTTTTGTGTGCCACACAAGCAACCACGCAAACTAGTGACAAAATTAGAAGTCACAGAGGGAAAAAAATAACAGAGGAAAAGCATCCTCCAGCTCTGGCTTAGCTGGGAGAATTAATCCACTGAAATTCTGCTGTTTACTCAGAAAAGGAACACATGGGCATTTTTTCTTTCCCCCCCCCTCCGAGGAAACCAGAGAACAGTTTTAAAAACACCAAACCTTCAGCATTTTCGCTTAATTACAAAGTAAGAGTTGGTGAGGGCACAGCTTGGATTCTTTTTTGTGCTGCTGGCTGCATTTTTTGGTGGCTGTTGTTTCATTTTAATTTTTAGGCTCGGATTTTGTTTTGTTTTTTTATGGTTTGCCTTCTATTTTGGACACGTTCTGCAGCAACCCTATCCTTCAGTTTGGGGAACTGCTGGGGCTTTCGTTCAAGTTTTATGGAGACTTAAAGACTCTGCAGAGTCTCGATCAACGCAGCCTAGGCAGCAACCAGAGTGTGCACAGGTAATGAAAAAGGAAGTTAAACACTTGGAATGGGAAGGGGGATCAGTAGAAATATTTAAAATACATGGTCTTCCAATTCTTTATCTAATGCTGGTTTTGTAGAGGTGTAGCTATAAATAAATCCTTCTGCATGTAAGCCTGTCGGTGTCGTTCCTGCAAGACTTGGCTGTATTTTACTAACCTTCAGCTGCGCAAAGCCAATACAGAAGGACTTACCCAGATGCCAGGACACCAAGTGCCAGAAGAGGAACTGCAGCATCTGCTCACCTTGGGTGCAGAGAGGTTGGGGAGACTTTGGCCGCCTTTGATCTCACTTTTGGTCAGGATCTATAAAATTGCAGCAGCTGAAGAAATAATTTGGTACCTCCCTGAGGAGCAGCTTGCAATGGTAGCAATTGATTGGTGGTGTGGAAATCACCGGTGGTGGTGTAGCCATACACATCCCTCTCAAGTTGTGTAGGATCAGCAGCAGCACTCCCTGTCGGCCTGAACTAGTGGTGGTTGCTCAGTTAGAGTGAACTACATTCAACACCTCATTTTCTCCAAATCCGTTACTTTCTTTTCTCTATCTGTCCAACTCCAAAACAACAAAAAAAACCCGAGGAGGTCAACAAAAACCACCTACAGAGCCCACCCTAGATCCTTTTTCTTTGCCCTGCAGATGTCTATTCCACCAAGCATCATAGTTCTGGATTCCTTCAGGCAGGATGACCCCTGAAATACAAAATTTAAAATCCTTTCTTAATAGAATAACAATAAAAATATATTTGTGCAGCCTGCTTGCATGCTCCTTGGAAGAAAAACCCTTCTTAGAGACTTTATAGTTATCCAAGAGCTTTAGACTTTTATTTGCATTTGCTCTTCAATAAAGAAAGGGCAAGAGTAAGAAAAAAAATCCAAAGGCTTTCAATTCCACCAGATATTTTTGTTAAAGATGGGGATGTTTTAAATGTCTTAATAACATGTCTGCGTCTTGAATCCTTGGAGGCTTGAGGAAACTACCTAGCTAAGTGGAAATGTAAATAAAGGTCATTTGCAGCTAACAAAATTAATAATGGCATTTTGCATTACCCAGCAACCCCAGAGAGCTTGGCCTGGCTATTACCACCCTTTTTGATTGCTCAGCCAGACCACAGAGTCCCCTGTGAGACAAAAGCCATCCACTCTACTGTGGTTACAACAACCTCCCAAAGACAATCATAGCCAGCAGTTTATTTCATGCAACTATCAAGTGCTCCAGTGACAAAGTATAGCACAGCCATTACGGTTGGGCTTCATGACAAACCTTACGAGGAACGACTGAGGGAACTGGGGTTGTTTAGCCTGGAGAAGAGGAGGCTGAGTGGAGCCCTCATCCCCCTCTACAACTCCCTGAAAGGAGGTTTTAGAGAGATGGGGGCTGAGCTCTTCTCCCTGGGGACAAGGGATAGGACAAGAGGAAATGGGTTCAAGTTATGTCAGGGCAGGTTTAGATTGGATATCAGGAAACATTTTTACACTGAAAGGGTTATTAAAC
>VXBO01008944.1:0-10618 GCA_013400135.1 Rhinoptilus africanus
CTGCTGAGCATCCCTGTAAATTCATCTGGACATTCAGATTATGTAAATAAGGGCATTTATGACAAATGCATTCATTTGGTGAGGATGATAGAGGTGAAAGAAAGGCTTTTGATTTCCTCTGCATGAACTTAGCAGAGATGTAGAGAGCACACAGGATTTCTTCACCATTCCTTACTGATGCACCAAGGGACATTTGCTAATATTCTGCTTGTGATGAGGTCTTCTTGGAAAGAAATCACGAACGGTTTTGTGTTCTTGACCATGTTTTTCTTTTCACTTTAAGAGCTCTTTTCCTCCTTTGGCCTTCACTTTTGGTATCTTTCTTGAAAGTGATGGGACCCCTCTCAGCCTTTGTGTTACTCCTGCTAGTAGTCTTTTTCTGCAAGCCTTCCATTATCCTAATCAACTGCTCAGTCTGTTTCCCTTCATTCAGATGGAATTTATCTTTCTTGAATCTGAGGAATGAGAAAGGTACCTAGTGGTACAGGCAAGTTCTCACCAGGGCTTTGTGCAATGCTTGCCTTTCCTATCGAAAGCCTTTTAGCACTTCAGAAATCTCTTTTGTGTTTGTTACAGAGGGTGTTTAGAAATTTGCTGGTGTTTATTAACATTAGTAAATGTCTAGTTTGGGGGTTTACCTATTGTATTACTAGTATTGATCTTGAATGCAACACTTCACTGATTGCTGCTTAATTTCATGTTGTTGACAGATCAATAAAGCACTTGGATCCCAATTTGCTTTAAGTTGCATGGACTGAGTAGATTTTCCCCACAACACTCAGGAAAAACAATTAACTGACTCAGTTGTGTAGATCAGTTTAAAAAAACCTCAGCTAAATATCACTGAAGGAAAGGGTACTATACAGAAGGTAGAGGTTGACAATAAATCACCCCAGTAAGTTTGTTCACATCCTTGAAATGCAGAAGGTCTGTTGGTCTCTCTCCCACAAGGCTTATTTCTTGAGTGGTCTATCAGGGAAAAAGGGAAAGCCACCAAGTTTGTTACTGAAGATGATGCTGTAGGATGCAGAAGACAGTCCAAGCTGGGTTCCTATCTGAAATGAGGAAATGTTTATATCTGTCTGAACTAACTGTTTTTTTAGGCAACACACTGTTATTTACATTGAGAACAATGGAAGAAAATGCTACTACCTTTGCCTACTCCTTGTACAAAATGAGCATGTCCTGGTTTGAGTGACAGAGGATTAATTTCTCTTTCAGTAATTTTACTTTTCCATAAGGTCTCTTCTAATGCTAGGGAAAATGGCATTTTTAGAAGACTCTAGTGTCTGAATTTGTGAAAATATTTACTCTGTAGCCAGCTATGGTATGCGGCTTTCAAGGTCCCAGTGTTTTCAAGCTAGCCAGGTGCAGGGATGAGGAGGAGCGAGACCTGGACACTTGAGCCAAGCTGGCCAACGGGATTATTTCATACAGTGAACATCACGTTCAACATAAATTAGAAAGTTTGCTGAGGAGTTCTCTCTTCCTTGATGGTTGTGATCATGAGAACTTCTTGCCCCAGTGTCAGACCCCTCAGGCCTTCACTTCCTCCNCCTTCACTTCCTCCCAGAGCCGCAGCGCTCGCAGTGTCTGACATTTGCTGTCCCCTGCTGGGAGTGCACAGATTCCTACTGATAGAATTGGCTGAGTATAATTCTTGTATATTTTATATTGGTACGGGGATTGATACAGATTCTTTAGTATTATTAATGTTAACTATTTAGTCTTATTCTATTAAATCTGTTTATATTTCATCCTTTGGGTTTCCCTGGTTTTTTCCCTGATTCCCCTTCCTGGGTGGGGAGGGGTCATCGGGTGACAGAACAATTGTCTAAACAACAATGAATTGTTGTGGGTTCCTCAAACCATAACACAGCATAATAACCTCTTAGAAACAACCAGGAAAAAAAAATACACACACATACCTCTATCTATCTCTATACCTATCTCTGGGGTTAGTGCAAACAAACCCTCACATCACAGCAGTACTGGTAATTCCAAGAGAGGGCATGTGCTGAGGACATCGGTTAGAAACAGCAGAGCTGCATCAGGGCAAAGGGAGACAAGCTGGAGGGAATTCCAACAGCAATGCTCTTGCAGAGCTGTTTGTAAGTAAAGGGAGGAAACAGGAGAAGTCGGGAAGGGACAGCTTGGTGCTGATTCACATGATGTCCTGAGTCAGTAGCAAAAGGGAAGGGTGGGCTCTTGAAGTCAAGGATCAATAAATAGTGACCTCCTTAGTTGTGAGAAGAGCATAACTGTTGGGGAAAGGAGGTGATGGATTGAAATCTCTTCTCTGTATTAGAGAAACACACGGAGTGCTTGGAAAAGAGCAGTACTGACAAGTTTTGCTCTGCTGGGCAAAGGACCAATGTCCTTTGGCACTGGCTGGCATGTCCATTCATGAGCCCCAATGTCAGCCCCATACCAATGGTCTCTTTACAGAAAAAGCAGTCTTCACAGCCTATAACACCCCAGGAGCTGCTATAGCTCCTGTCACTGTCATAGTTACCCATGGACTCACATCACAAATACCAAAAGCAGGGACTTGCAGAGGTTTTAGTGGCATAGGCTACATTTCAGAGAGCTTTTCAGGTATCATCTGCTTTCCTGATCACGTAAACCACCTCTCCTCTTACCATTCCTGCCAACATCTGTGTTACATTGATGCCGTGCACCGATATATGTTGATAATGCATTAAATTACTACAAATTATCCCCCTTGTGATTGTTATAATTCACTGGGTTTACCTTTCAAGCTGGTGAGAAGTTGGGATACAAATACCTCTGCCTATGTTCTTCTGGCAAAAAACTTTAAACCATAACCCTAATCCTAACGATGCTAACACTAATGACCTTACATTTAACTGAACTCTAACACTAATGACCTAAACCCTAACTCAAATGACCCTAATCCTAACCCTAAAGGTAACTGCGACCCTAATCCTAACCCTAAAGGTAACTGCAACCCTAATGACCTAACCCTTACCATAACTCTCATGACGCTAACCATAATGACACTAGCCCTAACCCTAATGACCCTAAACCAAAATCTAACCCTAACAACCCTAACCCTAATTTAAAACCTAATACCAATCCCTAGCCCCTAACCCTAATGATCCTAACCCTAACTCTAACCTTAACGACCCTAACTCTATTCTAACCCTAACAGCTCTGACTCTAATCCTAATGACCCTAACCCTGATTACCCTAAACCTAACTTTAAACCTAACCCTAACCCCTAACTCTAATCCCCTAACCCTAACGACCCCAACCCTAATCCTAATGAACCCAACCCTAGCCCTAACTCCTAACTCTAATGACACTAACCATAACCGTAGTGGCCCTAACTCTAACCCTAATTACCATAAACCTAGCTTTAACTTCTAACCCTAATCCCCTAACCCTAGCCCTAATGACGCCAACCCTAGGCCTACCCCCAACCCTAACAACCATAACCCTAATGACCCTAACCATAACCCTAACGACCCTAAACCTAACTCTAACCCTAAGAACCCTAACCCTAACCCTAATGACACTAACTCTAACCCTAATGACCCTGACCCTAACCCTAACTTTAACCCTAACCTTAACCCCTAACCCTGTTAAGTCTAACTCTAACCCTAACCCTAACCCTGAGGATACACTCTTGTTTTGAATCTGCTGAGTGTGACAAGCTGAGCTGCAACTTGCAGGAGAAGTGTGCTCTGAGACTTCTCTTCCTTGTGCTCCTCCCTTCAGGCAGAAATATTGTGAGAAACAATTTCACAAGGTAAGCCCAAAAAGCAGTGCTCCAGCATGAAAAATGTTCATGCAAAACACTGATTTGCTTCAATATATATGTTTTGTCTGTGAACAGATGCCTCTATATACATCATGACAAAATATCAAACCACTGCAAAAAAAAAATCAAAAAGGGAATACATCTTTTACCAAGCATCAACGAAGCTCTGCTTCATTAGGAGCAGGTTACCTGTTCCTAATAATGGAGTAATGAGAAGCATAACCAAGTCTGTCTTTCAGTCTGTACAAACTCCTACAAAGAAAGAGCTCTAACGAGCTAATCCCCTTCAAGCAGGAACAATAAGGGAAAAAACACATCTGCTACCTCTGGCTAGTTCAAGCAACAGAGGTTCTAGAGCAAGGGAGAAAACTGCACTCAGCTCAAAAGCAGCCTTAAAATAGGAAACCATCACTTATGAGCTTAGATAAACATTTTTGTCTGAAACAATGAGGAAAATGGATTTGCCACAAAAAGCAAGAGATCTTAGTACTAGTATTGCAATACAGTATCATACAGCAATAGGTAGGCATTACTAGCAGTGATTGCATTGTTTCCTTAAGTCTATGCTGTGAAAATGACCAATAATTGCCAGTTTTGATGCTACTCATTAAGATCAACAAACCAGCACAGAAGTAACTGATACCAATTAAGCACTTAATCTGAGTTTTGTTTTGTTTTCAGACTCTCCCTCTGACACTGGGCATGGAAACTGAAAGACACAGAGGAGGATATTTTGTGGTTCTGGATAGGTAATGCATATGAATAATAAAGATTACAGCCAGCGTGTATTCCTTATATCAGCCTTCATAACACTGCTTTCTCTGAGCACTCACAACAGTCCTTGTTGGTTTTGGCAAATGTACTAACTGGGAAAAAAAAGACAGCTGTACCTGAGTAATCTCAAACTATTGGCAAATTTGAACCTACAGGCAGGAAGTCCCACCTGCCCTTTCAATGGCATAATAGCTCCCTACTCTTTTTTACTTCTGCAAAGCACAGTGAGGCTCATGCTAGCACAACCAAAGCCTAGTACTACATGGGAAGAGCATGCTCCTGCTGAGAGGCAAATTTATAGATCCCCTTAGAGAAATAAAACAACTGAAGACAATACTCTCACTTTGAAACAAAAGAAAACAGAACTCAGTTTCTGCTACTTTTAGATAAACTTTCAGGTCAAATGAAATGCTTTGCATCAAACTAATGGAAGATTTAGGAGGGGAAGGGAGACTGAAAAGGGAAGGAGAGAAGACAAAGTTCTTTCAGCTGCAAAAAAACTATGAAAATTTGCATCTGCCACGATCTGTAATATTTTCTGAAAACAATTACCTACAAAGACCTTGTCCTGGGGGAAAAAAAAAAAAAGACTAGTAAGAATTTAATCAAAAAAAGGTAATTCAGAGCATTCTGCCTTGAACTGCTTAATGGCAGATTCAAATACAAAACTCTCAGAGGGCCCACAGAGAATAAGACTTCTAAAAGCAGTTTGGTTAGTAAATGGGCAAAACTTTGTCCCATTTCACAAATAGAGAATAGTTTTCATGGGCTTATAGTGGTAATAGTTTGATGACACCAGATAAAAAAGAAAGCTTAGAAATAACTTCTTAAGGACAAAAACAGCAGGAAAACACTTTAAACTGCTTCCTGGAGGTAGAACAATAACATTGTGATAATCCAGTTTACAAGAATGTATGCGACGCATACAAAATCTCTTCTGGTACATGCTCTTAATAAACAAAAAGACTGAAATTTGGCCTCTGAATCTCACAGATATTTGAAAACAGTATCTGTCATTGAGACTTGAGGATGTATGACTGAGTACCCAGTATTCTGGCTCTGAAGGGAGATGAAAAAACTCATGCATTAAGGGATCCTTATCCACTATGTAAATGTAGAGTATTCAGAAAACTCTGTGCCTCCTTACCAGGTTGCAAGATAAATTTCAAACATGTTGTTCTGACTTGTAGCAAGAAAAATCTTTACTGAAGCATGCACCTAACATGTATCACACAACCTCCCTAGATGTTTGACTGATCACCTTTTGCTGAACCTCATTATTTTCACCCAGACATTCTCACTTATGCTTTGGAATAGATTTTTATGTGTGCAAGACGTGCACAACATATACATGGTCACTTCAGTATGAATCCATCATGTTCGTGTACAGCTTTCTTCCCAAAAGAAAAAATACCAGAGCTGAGGGCACTTCTCAGCTATTGTAAAAATATTACCTGTGAAATTTTGGCTTTCAGGCTCCAAAAAATGGATCTGAGAGTCTGAGCCTAAAAGCGTTTGGCTCTCAGCAGTTCTCCAGAATGAAGGACAGTGAAGAAAGTGTGCTGTGCTCACCATGGCTGGTTGGAAACAAGTGCAAAACAGGCTTCCAGACATCCACCCTTCCTCATGGCAGATTCACGTGTGTGAGTCAGTTGTTGGTGCTGCCCGCCCCTGTGCAGAAGTAAAATCCCTTTTGGAATGTGGAAAATCTTTACCTAGGGGTCTGAGTATTTCAGTTACACCACTGACAGGGTCTCCCAGTCAGGCCACCCTGGTGCTCAGGGAGTTCCTTTCCACAAAGAAGGAAAGTATCGTAACACACTGGCATCAAATTTGATGAAAAAACATAGGATTAAAAGCTGGTGCTAGCAGGCCTACTTTCACATCATCAAATCCCTAACTTTATCAGCCTGTATCTATCCAGCCTGTTGTTGTGGGAAAATAAAACAAACCCTCCAAGTGAGTTTAGGAAACATCACTCAAACTTTTTTGCATGTTTGCCAGGAGATTTATCCGGCTAGGGAGGAGAGATGCAGTTCCCTATCCAGCACTGACAAGTGCGATTGGAGTGCTCCAGTCGCTCATTTTCAACTCACATGCACAGCATAGTCTGTGCCATCAGCATAGTGCTAAATCTGCTCTTGAGTGACTTTTTCAGCTTGATAAATCTCCTTCCCTCCTCCAGCTAGCTTGTATTTCCTGATAACCTCTTTCACATTTAACAGATCCCATTTAACAAATTCGTTTTAGTTTCACTGGCCTTCCCCTCAGAGTACCATTTTCCCAGATCTTCCAAAGCTCAGGATTATTAGTTAAAGCTGTACATATCCGGTGATTTTCTGTATCTAGATGTATTCTGAAGACCAAATTATCCTTTAATAACTTATTTCTGCAGCTGTATTATATTATTGCCCCACGCAAATCATATTAACGTCTTCTTAGTCCCTACAGCATCCGAAGAATTTTCCTGTCAGAAAGTAAATAGTGGTCTCACTTCATCGCTTTCACTGACCGGTTGCATATGAATAAATAAGAAGCGTTGGACTGAGTAACCTAGATGAAAATAATAGTAGTTAATGTTCTCATACCTTCAAGAAAAGTCGCTGCACAAATCACAGTTCTACTTCACATATAAACTCAGAAGTCATTCTTATTTTGTGAGCCCACTGAGCATAACTTAAAAGAGTTCAAAGTACCTTACCACTGATTAAAAAGCATGAATACACTCAAGAATCTCTGTGGCATAGTCTTTACACCAATTTTAGGACAGACACGAGTCTAGCAGTGACCTCTCTGCTGTTATCTATCTTCTCATTATATATTCCCTATGAACAATCTTGGTGTCTCAGAGAACTTTGCATCCAGCCTTGCTATTGTCACACAGGAATCTTCTTTTTCCAGTACTTCAAAACTATTATTTACAAGCTAGAATCTAATACAGTGGTGTGTTTTGTTTTGTTTTTTCCTTTGCCTCAGTATCATAATAAAAGAAATATTTGTTTATATGCAAGCTAGCTGTAGTTTATAGAAGACATCACCATGTGTTGTGTTTGACTGCATTCACTGCTTTTGCACATCTTAGAGTCAGTAAATTCCAACAAGCAGATTTGTCATGTTTTCTGGTTGAACACTTTTGCAACACTGACTCTCTGGTTTTTGGGGTTTTTTTTGTTTAGCGAGTCTAAGTCAGTGGTGTACTGGCAGCACAACAGAACTCATATTTGACAAGAATGTGGCTAAAAATCTGGTTATCATCACCTCTCCTTAGCCTGTCCTCCTGGCTGTATTGAGGGGGTGATACAATTACTGTTTTCAGACAATCACTGTAGACATGACTAGCAGGGAAGTTATCCCTCCCCACCCGTCAAGCCTTCTGACAGCAGTAATAAACTAGCAGCCACCACACCTCTGTGTCTTTGAATGACTCAGGCTTCTCCTCTTTGCAAAAAGAACTGCGTACTCCCATCGACAGCAAACATTGTCATGATAATTTTCTTGCTTGATGTCTGCTGATTCATTGCTGATGCAACAAGTGTGAAATCTGCAAGTTTCAAAACAGGCCCCTCTCAAGCAGGACTGCAAGCTCACCTCAGTAAAATCAGAGTGCATTTCTCTCATGAAGTCTGTCCTTGAAATTTTGGCTGCCTTGGTCTCTAGGGGAAGCATCTCTCCTTTCATGCTAAGTACATCAATGCCATTGGGCAACTTAAAGCGCATTAGCCATCCTGCTATGAGTAATTTTGGTAATACTTATTTTGGCATTCAATTCCCTTTTCTCTCTCTGTGACCATTTATCCTGATACTGTAATTCTTTCAATGTATGTATGAATGAGCCATGTTATGCATCATATCTAATCATCTAGTGAAGATTTTCCCATGGTCTACCTTTTCAGAGTGCCAATTGATCTACCATCATCACAAATAAAATCAGAGGAACATGCTTTACCTCTTTAAAATGTATGCAAATCATAATGCAACCCTAGGGAAAAAAAAAAAGAAACACTCCAAGCTGTCAAATGTCACACTTGCACTGCAGTTAACCACAAAAGCTAAAAAAACCCAGTCTAGTGCAGGATGGTGCTAATTCCGACCTTCCTTCTCCCCTTATTTTCTTCACTTCCTGTCATTTCTCTTTCCTTGCATATCCATGGTTCTATCGTCCCTTTGTTTTAGGATTTAAAAACAATGATGGCTTTACCTCTGTGTAAATACAACTGCTGTAAAATATGGCATTAAAACTTACTTTCCGAGATTGAAAAACCAGTCCTTATCTTTTTATGATCAGTCTACCCTCCTTTGGATTTGGTTCCTGTCTGCCACAGACTATTTTGCATTCCCTCACTCTCCCCAATCTTTAACACACCATGCAGAACTGGCCATGCTGAGGCAGCATCCAGCATGACTCACACAGAACTCTCCTCTAGTACAACTCACACAGGTTAGCAAGCCAGAAATTTAGTCATGCCTAGGAATGGTATTTACAAAGTATGTCTACATGGGAAAAATTAACGTAAGCATTGCGATGGCACCCAGCTGACTGTGTCCCTGCTACACATTAAACCAGTTCCTCAGACAGTGCTTCTCGGGTGCTTAGCCAGCAGTTATCACCAGAGCTGTGTCAATGATTTTGTCTGTGTCCACTTCAGTAGCCTGTGCTGTAGTAAGGCGTTATTATACAGGGAATTAATTTTTTAAGCACTTAGGTGACTAAGGGCCATTAGCTTTGAGAAGGCCAGTTTTCAAAAGTGGTGTACAGCTGGTGGAACCAGGATGGAAGGGAAGCATTTTGCAGGGCAAAGAAACCTTGTTTCTTCGTATTGCTTCCCTGTTTCTCTTTCTTCTCCTATGAAGCTACTGCATTTTCTGAGTTGAAATATTTACACTAATGTAAAGCATAAGAACTTTTTATGACCTCTTTTGAGTTGCTTTAAATGTCTTCTGGTATAATTTGGATCTGAATTCATCTTGGTGGGGAAAATCTGCATAGGTTGTGCAGATTTAGTTTGTAATATAGTTTGTATCATCCATTTCATACTGTTGCATAGAAAAATTAACTGCCCCACGTGCAATCCACAGAAAAGTGATGCAAACATGATAGGGAGTTTATATTTTATGTTTATATTTAACATGAAGTTACCTACACTAGATATTTTTGCTTAAATTTGTTCATAGATTGCAAACAGGTTCATGTAACTACTTATCACTAAATCAGTCAGACCAGATACCTTCACCGATGTTCCAACAAGCTCACAGATGAACAACAAAACTTCCTTTCTTCCAATTTCTACCTTGTTCTTCTCTCTGCAATGTTGTTTATCAAGTTGTTTTATTAATCTGAAATTCACAATTACAAGATGACAGAAATTCTTATGACAGCCGCACTTTAATCACCATGGAAGTCTTCAATGCAATGTTAACCTGGAGATAATGACTCTGGATGTGAATAATTCAGAGTCTCGCAGCAGCTTGGTTTAACACTTGCTCGCCAAGGACAAGCAGTTAATGCACTGCTGTACCGTCCACTCGGGCTCGGGGGCTAGCTTTGGTCAGTGTGCCCATGTTTCTCATAAATACAAGAGCGACTGCGTAGTAATGGACGGAAGAAAGTCTTATCACGCCTAACAGTGCCATCTCGAAACACATCCGACGGCCCTTCTGGCAGTGGAATGACTTTGACGGGGTGGCGGGGGGTTGCCGGGTCGAAGCGACGGCCCCTGGGGCAGGGCAGGGGCCCGGCGGCCGAGGAGATGGTGGTCGGCCGGCCACCGCCCGCGCCACCGCCCTCCCGCCCCCGGCTCCGAGAAGGGGCCGAGCTCCCCAGCCCCGCTGAAGCCTGCGGGAGCCGGCGCACAGGCCCCTCGGCAGCCCCAGCGAGGCTGGCCCAGGCCCCGACCTGCCCGCGATCTTCTGAGGGGACGGGGGAGGGCGCGGCCGAGGCGGCAGCCGGGCTCAGGTCGCCGGCCCCGCGCCGCCGCCGCCCCAGCCCGCTCCCTCCCTCTCCCCTCTCCGCAGCGCCCCTCGCCCGCCTGCAGGGGAGGGAACGCACAGCTTGCCCCG
>VXBO01008945.1:5330-16419 GCA_013400135.1 Rhinoptilus africanus
CCCCTGCCCTGCCCCGTGACGTCACGCCCCCCCCCCCACCTTTCCCTGACGTCACGCCCGGCGGGGTAACGCTCCTCCCCGACATTGGCGGCGCTGCCGGAAGGGGCGGGGTCAAGCGCGGAGGCACTTCCGGGAGCGGCGCGGCGGGGGACGATGAGCTGGTGAGTGCGGGACCCCCGGGTCCGGGCCCGCTGCCCCCGGGACCCCCGGCACCCCCGGCACCCCCGGGACCGGCCTCTGCGGCTCCACATCGCCCCCGCCGCCCGGTGCGACCCGCGGCGGCGCTCGGCCCGCCAGGCCCCGGCTTCTCGCTGCCGGGCCTTGCGGCCTAGAGGGGCCCCGGGGCTGGTCCGGCGGGAGCCCCGGTACTGGTCAGGCTTGGCCCCGGTGCTGGCCGGGCTTAGCCCCGGGGCTGGAGCGCCTGGAGCCCCGGTGTCGGTCAGGTTTGGCCCCGAGCGGCACCCGAGCCTGGCCCTGGGGCTGGCTCCAACCAGGCCCCGGTGCTGGCCCAGCGGAAGCCCCGGTGTTGGTCAGGTTTTACCCCGGTGCTGGTCCAGCAGGGACCCCGGTACTAGCCCCGAGCTTGAACCCAGGACTGGCCCTGGGCTTGGCCCCGGTGCTGGCCCGGCAGGAGCCCCGGTGCTGGCCAGGCTTGGCCCCGAGTAGGCCCCGGTGCTAGTCCGGCAGGGGCCCTGGTGGTGGCCAGGCTTGGCCCCTGAGACTGGCCCCGGACTTGGCCCCGGTGCTGGCCCCGAGCAGGCCCCAGTCCTGGCCCAGTGGGGGACCGGAGCCTGGCCCCGGTGCTGGCCCTGAGCAGGCCCGGTGGGAGCCCTGGTGTTGCTCAGGCTTGACCCCAGCGTTGGCCCTGCTGCTGGCCCTCAGCTTGGCCGCGGTGCTGGCCAGGCTTGACCCCGAGACTGGCCCCGGGCTTGGCCCCGGTGCTGATCTGGTGCTGGCTGGGCTTAGCCCCGGTGCTGGCCCGGTGGGAGCCCTGGTGTTGGTCAGCCTTGGCCCTGAACGGGCCCCAGTGCTGGTCTGGTGGGGGCCCCAAGCCTGGCCCTGGTGCTGGTCTGGTGCTGGCCCTGCTGCTGGCCAGGCTTGGCCCTGCTGCTGGCCCCGTGCCGGCCCTGGTGTTGCTCGTGCTTGGCCCCGAGCCTGTCCCCGGTGCTGGCCCCAAGCTTGTCCCCAATGCTGGCCCAGCAGGGGCCCAGATGCTGGCCCAGCTTGGCCCCAGGCTTGACCCCGGTACTGGCCCTGAGCGGGTGCCATTCAGGAGCCCCGGTGCTGGCCAGGCTTGGCCCCGAGTAGGCCCCGGTGCTAGTCCGGCAGGGGCCCTGGTGGTGGCCAGGCTTGGCCCCTGAGACTGGCCCCGGACTTGGCCCCNTGGCCCTGAGCGGGTGCCAGTGCTGGCCGGGCTTGGCCCTGGTGCTGGCCCCGAGGTTGGCCCTGGTGCTGGCCGGGCTTTGCTCCAGTTCTGGCCAAGCTTGGCCCCGGTGTAGCAGCCCCGGCGCTGTGTCTGTAGGCACCCACATGGCATGTGGGCCTCTAACGGATGCATTCCCAGGGGGGGCCACTCACCCTTGCCCCCAGTAGCTGCTGCCGGTCCCTCCCCAGCCTTCAGCCCGGGTACGGGGGGGCACCGTCTGAGCCTTTTCACCCCCCACCCTCCCACCTCCCCATGGTCGGGTGCAAAGGGTTCGGTGCCAGGGGGGGGTCTCCAAAGGTCCCCGGCAGCTCCACGAGGCTGAAACACTGTAAAAACCACCTTCAACCCCATTAAAGTAAAGCTTTTTTTTTTGTTAAAAAAATCCGCGTGTGTTTGGATCGGACTGGGGAAAGGCTCGGTTTGGATACCTTTGGCGTGTTGCTTCGGCAGGTCTCCCCACCGCTTATTTAAACGAATTATATTAGAAATTAATCTTGACCCCGTGCACGATTTCTCATCCCGGATGCTCCTGTAGAGCCAGCGCCGTTAGGAGAGGTGAAGGATGCGATGGTTTAAGGGGGGAAAAAGGCCCTTCCCTTGCCTGGCGCCCTCAGGCCGGGTTTGCCAGGGCAGGCGCGGGGTGAAAATTGAAGATTTTTTTTATTGGTTTTTTTTGGGTTGGGAGTGGGGGGAAGTTGTGGTCTGGGAACATCCTTCAACAATATAATGACGCGCACACAGGTACCTATTAAACTGGGGCCTTTGGGTTAAAAATACACGCTTATCCACAGTGTTCATTTTTGTTCTGCTTTAGTCATCTCGGAGCAGCCACGATTTTAGACGGCGTTGGGGAACGAGGGTCTCGGAGCCGCCTTTTGCCCTCCTGAGCTCTGCGGGCGGCGTGGCCCTGGGGGGGCTGCTTTCGGAAAGTTCCAGCGGGTGGAAGAGCCCTGCTCCGCTCTCCTGGCCCGGGAGGGGCTGCAGAGATGAAAAACGTAATAAATAATAAATAAATATTCCCTTCACGTGGAATAATTTGAGTGCGGAGCGACAACGCTTCCCCTGTGTGCTTTCCAGCATCCGGCCGGCCACGCTGTTCCTGGGGGCCGTCTGGTGGCTTCTCTGGGATACACGTGGCTTTTGCTGAGAAATGGGGTGGTTTTGCCCTTTGCTGGGGAGGAATAAAAAGGTCATTGCCGGAAGGAGTGTGGGGGGGGGTGGAAATTGGTGCTCTGCTGAAATCTGAGTCTCCTCTTTCTTCCCCGGCAGCGTCAGTCCTTCGCCGTGTCGTGGCTCCGCTTACGCGCGGACGCGGAGGGTTCGGACCCGGCAGCGTGTCAGGGACACAATCGCTCTCAGTTCGCTTTCTCCGGCCGGCCGGCCCTGCCGACCCTCCTGGCCCATAATTCCCACCCCGGATGAATCGCCCTATTCACGATGGGGGGGGATCGGGAGTTCAGGGCCGGGCTCGGCGTGACGTCCGCCTCGCCGCCGCAGCGAGGGGTTATGCTCCCGCCGGCGGTAACGAATGCCGGCGTGTGTGCCGGGGTCGTGCCCCGCTCCTCAAACGTCACGGTAAACCACGTTCCCAATGCCTCCGTCCCTGCGGAGGCAGCGGGCTTTGTCCCAGCCCTGCTTTGTGCAGCAGAGCGTGTTTGCTTAGTTTGCCTGCGCGTCTTTCTCTCCGACAACGGGCACCGTTAAACCCGGGGCATTAATTAAAACCCCCTTGTTGTAGGGGTTGGCTGTCGCAGCCGCTCAAGGGGATGGAGCTTCATCCTCAGCTCTGGCCTGCGGATCGTGCTGGGGAATCGGGGAATGGTTTAGGTTGGAAAGGACCTTAAAGATCATCTTCTTCCATCCCTCCGCCATGGACTGGGACACCTCCCACTGGACCAGGTTGAAGCGGCCCGTAACTCTGCCTCCAGTTTTGCTTCTGTGCGCTCGTTACCTTAATTAATTTTTTGGGAAGGCCTGCGCGAGGTGAAAGGGCGGCGAGGCCGTTGGCAGGCGGGCTGGTAGATGCCTTGTTGAATTGTGCGGTTCTTATTTCTTTGCTCGGAAATAAGAGCAAAGAACTCCCCGCGCCGTAGTGGGGCTGGCAACAGCCATGCCCGTTGTACCAACACCAGGAAAACTTCGCTCCGGAGGGCGAAACGTATCCCGCTGGTGACAGAGGATGGATTAAACCCCCCTCCCGAATTCCCCACTCCTGCACCTAGGCAACTAGGCAGTGCCGTCTTTCTAGGCTAAGCTTTATTTAGAGCAGGAGTAGGCTTGTTTTGGGAAACAGCCTCGCACGGACGGATGAGATGTTCTCTAAATCTCGGCGGAGCTGGGTGCCTTCCTTTCGGCTTTTGCGCTGGGGATTGGGGTCTCTCGAACGCATCCGCATCCCCCTCTTCCTCACATCTCACCTGCGGCCGTGCCTTTCGGAGAGAGAGAGGGGAAAATATTCCAGCGATTACCTTGGCCGTCACTCCTTTTAAAAAAATAAAGAGAAATAGAGTGAGAAATAAAGAGAATACTCTGTCATCACCCTCAGTTGCCACAAGCGTCTAATTTGTGGCCATCTAAAGGATTTTTTTTAAGGTTCGTGGAACCTCATAAACCCAAATATTGTTGCAGCTCATAACCAGCCTCCCAAATTCCTCCTCTTTTGGTTTCCCAGCTCCCGCAGGTGTTTTTCCGAGCGGGAAGGGTTTGTTGGGGTTTTTTTTTTTAATTTTATTTTTTTTTCTTTTCGTAGTGTGACAGCTCGCTCGGCGAGCGCTGCCTCCCGGCACCGCTGCAACAGCTGGTATTTACTGGGAGAAAAAAAAAATATGTTAAGCAAGTGTTGATAGCGTGGCGGTGCGAAGCACGTGTTTTCGCGTTGCACTGCAGCGTAATATTGGTCTGCACGGGGGGTTGCCGTTGCCGGACGGCTAAACCATATGCCTCTTGGCAGGGAGCTCTCGCTAAGTGGACTAAGGAGCTGGCATCGATGGGAAGTCGGGATTGGAACCGCACGGTCGTGCGATATTTAACTCCCCGGCTCATAATCCGAGGCAACCCGGCGTTGTCGCGAACGTGTTTTCTGAAATATTTGGGGAGGGAGGTGAAGAAGAGGAGCTGCCCGTCTCGGAAATGGATGGATTTCTGCCTGCTAGCCAGGGACGAGGAGCGCGGGGAGGTGGCTGGGTTGGAGCCCAAGAGTAGCTTTTTTAGTTCTTCGGTTTGTTTTCCGCCTTTCGGAGCTGTGCTGCGACCGCGTGGGGCAGGTGCGATGCAAAACACACACCGAGGCGCCCTTTTCTTCCCGGTGAATCAATATTGATATTTTTTTCCGTGCCCCAAATTGCAGTCCCCTCGCGGTCAATGGCCACGCTCCCCCTTTCTCTCCGGGTTTCAACGATACCGGCATTGGGAGATGAGCGCGGGATAAAATTAGATGGGATGAAGCAACTGGATACCGAAGCGGTGAGCTCCCAAACACCTCCCTGCACGGCGTGTAGCGCCCGTGGAAGGCGGTTCGCGCATCCCAGAGGTATTATCGCGGCGAAACCGAAACGCTGGCGTTGCCCTTCTGCAAAGCGGGCAGCGCCGGCACCTCGGCTCCCGCGGTGGGAGATGGCAGCGGTCCTCGGGAGCGCGATTAGCACGTGGTTATTCCTTAATTATTATTTTTTCCGCCTTCTTCGTTACAGGTAGCTGAAAAACAGTGTTATCGTTGAGCCACAACCGTGTTTCACAACCCTGCTTAAAATGGATATTTTTGTAGCATAGTCAGGGCCTAAAACAGCCTTGCAAAATTCTGCTCGCCCACGCGCCTGGCGTGAGTAATTTTCTTTTGATGGGTGAGTAAAATATCATTATTTTTTTTTTCATGCTCATCTTGGAATGGGTGGGAGAGTAGATTCTGACATTATTTTTGATTTGCTTAACGCTGACACCGCGCTTGGCTCTGGGTGAGATGCAGGGATACGAGCGGCCCCTGCTCCCAAGAGCTGGCCGTCTGCGGCCTCCTCTCCCTCGCCGAAGTTGAAGGAAGGTGCCTTGTTTCCCCGGTCTGACCTAAACCGACGTAAAACGGGTGTTTACACCTTCTTTTTGCCCCTTTTCCCAGCCGCGGGGGCTTGCCCTGACATCCATTTGGGGCTTAATACCTCGGAGTTTTTAGGGATGGGTTTGGGATGGGCGCATTTATTTCCGAGGGGCCGTATCTCCCTGCCCCTCGCCGCCCCATGACCTCCCCCCTCCTCTCCGCCGAGGAGAAAACCCAAACCAGAATTTGGCGCAGAGTCTCCCTCGACATAAGCTGTTTGTGATCTGTTTGAATAATTTTTTCCCTTTTTTTTTTTTGCCTTCGCGCTGTGTTTGGAGCGGTTGCTATGAGTTCCTGCGAGGCAGAGGAGGGGGGGGGGGAAAGGAGCCGGGTGGGACGGCGCATGCAGTTTCCATGGACACGATGTAGTACAGCGAGGCATCCGGAGCGATGCTCGAGATGAACCTCGAACCCGCGTCTTGCCTCCGTGCCTTTCTCACCTGGGCAGGGCTGGGATCCCCCTCCTCATGCTCCGACCCGGGACAGCCCACGTGGCTGCGGATTTGCAGCTTTTGGTGGTTTTTGGGAAGCCCAAAGTCGTGAGATCCGTGGTCCGGGTTCCCAAGGTTGGGGCGCGCGCAGGGCCGTGCGGCCTTGGGCCCCATGCAGGCTGCCGTCAGCCCTCGTTAAGACTCAGGACCGCTAACGAGATAATTACTCCCGCTTCAGCAGCTATTGGTGGTGGTCGCAGCCGCCCTTGAACTTCCAGAGTTTTCCCATATCGCGTCACGGAAGGCTCGCTCCGTAACGGTAGTGAGAAAGTGGAAGGTGTTACCTCCGCGGTCGCATCCTCGGATGCTCCCGACTTTCCTGTTGATGTTTGCATTGATCTTGGATGCTCCCGATCCACTTGTTGGTGTTTGCGTGGATCTTCCCATGATGGGGCAGGTCTCCTGGCTGCAAATACACATCGAGCCGAGTCCTCTCCTAACGCAGGACCCTGGGAGAGCCCGGATGAAGGGAAGGGGTGGCGGCCGAGCGGAGCAAGGCTTAGGGAAGTGCCCCCAACTCCGCAGAGGGATTTTCTAGGGTGTCTTAGGGCCAGTTTTTGGCTTCACGGAGCATCAGGTATAAATGGCTGGTTTTGTAGGAGCCCTCGGCTTTGGGAAGACCGGCCTCGGTGGGTGGGGGGAGGCTGGATGTCACCCCCCCGGCTGCGGGCAGAGATTGTGGCGAAAGAATTGAGGTTTTTGGTGGAAATTCAAAGAGTGAAAAGCGCTGGCGGAAATCCAGGCTGCGCCGGCTTGCTGGCGCTGGGGGTTTCGATGAGGGGGGAGGTAAAAAAACCAAACCCAAACCCTCGAAACTTTCCACGGGAAGCGGGCACTTTTCCCAAGGCAGGAGTTTAATTGTCGGTCTGACCCTGGTGGTCGATAAAAACCAGCCATCGCCACCAGCTCGTACCACCTGCGGGTCCCTGGAAATTATTTTTGATGGTGTCAGGTTGTCACTTCTCCTAAGCGTCGGGATAATTAACCTCCGAAACGAGCAGGCACATCGCCCTGGCATCAGCTCTCCCTGCCCCTTTCCTCGCCTGCTGCTTGTCCGTCCGTCTGTCCGTCCTCCCTTCCTTCCCCAGCCCCGGTTCCGCAGCCAGTGGCTCGGCTCAGCATTCCCAGGGCCAGCGGTTTATCAACTGGGGGCAAAAATGCCTCATGCTTATCCCTCCCTTATCTGCCAGGGGGTCTTCTGGGGCCTGCTTAGGGGTCGCGAAGTGATATTCTGCGGGGAAAAAGGTCACATGCATCCACCCATTATTTATCCCCTGCGCGCGCTCCGAATGCCGGCCGGGCTCCCCTCCGCCTGCTCCCGGCCGGGGATGAAGCCAAGGTTTGATGTCCTGCTCGATCCAACTCGGCAAAAGGACCATCGCCTCCCTAAATTCGCAGTGATTTAGCCCGATTCGCGCTGGCAATTCCTGCCTGCCTTCCTTTCAGGGGACTGGCGGAGAGCGGGAGCTTCATCTTTTAAACTCCAGCTCCCCGCAGACCTCATTGAGTTGTATTTCCCCCCCCTCCCCTTTTCCTAAAGCCTGCGAGGTTTGTTTGCAACTCTCCTGCGCATCCAGAGGAGAATTAGCTCCTTTGGTGTGTGGCCCTGGGTTTGCACGTGGAAAAGCCAAGTAAATATATGACATTGCTGGGGAAACTTCGGAGAAAATTAGCCACAGCTTCTCCCACCTTCCCCTCCCTGGGGTTCCTGAGCATCCCCGAGTAGAAGCTTGCAGGATTCTCTCCACCCACACTTTTTTTTTTTCCTACTTTAAGCGATTCCCACCCCCTCCCTGCAGTTCTTCACCCTCCCTCCTTCCCACCGAACCCCACCGCTTTCCCAAACTCCCGGTGACCTCCCCGGAGGGGGTGGGATGCAGGTGGCTGGTGACGGGACCAGAGGCCGGGATGCTCCCCCAGCCCCGCGTTCCCCCGGGGTGGGAAGGCTGCGGCTGTGACTCAGCGCGCTCGCGCTCTTGAGGAACGGGATTTCAAGGGATTTCACACCCCAAACACAACCCCAGCTTTCTCTCGCTCAGCAGAAATGAGAGATCAAAAAAAAAAAGAAACAAAAAAATTGAAAAAAAACCCGCACCGATTCTGGTTTTTCTTCGGCGTCTGTACAGCTTTTAGGGTAACGGTGATAACCGTGCCACGCCGGCAAATCCATGGCAATAAAAGCTACCGACCCACCTCTCTCCAACTTATTTGCGTGATGCCCATGGTACATTTTCTAAGCGGAATAAAACACCCGGCGGCTCTTAATTTTTCAGTAAGTGGTTGGAACGCTGCGGTTATAGGCACGTGTTGTTGTGTCCCCCCGCCCCCATTTCACAGCCTGGGACACCGACTCACAGAGGGGCAAAAATTCCCGGTGCCGAGAACTGCGTCGTGTATCCATTTATTCTAAAACCTCAGATAAGATCCCTACCTCTCGTCGTTTTTCCTTCCTTACTGCTTTTGTTCCTGCTTCTGCGTCTGGGGTTTTTTTTTCCTTCCCCCCTCACAGAACCACATGACAAGGCAAAGACCCACGAACCGGGACGATTATCTCCAACTGTGAAATAGCAACAACAACAAAATAAAATGGGTGCATAGGTGTTACTTGCACAGGGTTATTTTTTAGAGGTTTTACCGAGAGAGACATAATTAGCCAACTGGCATCACGATGCTAATAGAGATATTTACTGCTTCCAAGCCTGTTTGCGGCGTTGTGAAGTGCTCGGGTGACTTTCTTTTGTTCTGGAAGAAAGTAGCTGGGATTTTTTTCCCCCCCTTTCCCCTCTGCGATGCAACAGAGATAGGGGACAGGATGGGACAGGCCCCCCCCCNGGACAGGATGGGACAGGCCCCCCCCCGCCGTGTTTCCCCCCTGCCTTCCCCTCGGCTGCTGCCTGTGCTGCCGGCTCGGTGGTACCCAAGTGATGCCCGTTCCCCGCATCCCTCTTTTATTACCAAAATCGCCTTGATTTAACCCAGCTCCCCAGCGAACGACGGTCGGGAGTGCTTCTCCGGATAACCCGCGTCGGCAGGGTTGGCCGGACAAGGGTGAGGGGAAGGTTGTGTGCAGGTCATGCTTTAATCACCCTTTTAATTGCGTTTACCCGCTAGGAACCAGCCTAACTCCAGCTTGAACCCTGTGCTTGCCCCCGCGCTGGCGGAGGTTGCCCAGCAGCCACCGTGGCTCGTGGTGCAGGCTGGTTTTACTTGGGGTAACTCACTCCCCTGGCTAAAAACCGCATCTTTTTCTCCTCCTTCCACCGCGGTAAGTTGATGCCGTCACTTCCAAAACCATCGAGTGACGGCACCTGGCTGCGGATGGGACAGCCTGTGCCTCATTTGAGTTTATATTTGTAAGAAAACACGAAGAAAAAAAAAACCTTATTTTTTTTCGCTTTCTTCCTGTAAGGCACCACACACCCGGTTATTGACGGGGTAATTATATACCAGCCGAGTGTTTGTTTATAAAAGAAGTGTGATTCACGGCTGCCGGGCCTGCCGCAGGGGCTGGAAAGGGTTAACAACCTAAAATTATATCGGTCCGACCGAAGAACCATAAACAGGAAATTCTGCCCCCCCTCCAAAAAAAAAAAGAAAAAAAATTAAATTTAAACCTGGTGACTCAGGTTGGTTTGTGCTCCTGGAGCCGCTCGGGAGGTAGGGACCGGGTTCTAGCCCCGGTTTATTACCGGTGGCTAATTACAGCGTTGGTTTGAAAACAGTGGTGAAGATGGGCAGGAGGGAGCGGGTTGGCGGATAATCTTGGGTTTGCTCCGTCGGGATGGATGGCGTGTCCCTCCGTCGCAGCACTTTCTCCCGTCGCGCGGCCTCGCTCCTCTTTTACAGCAATAAATCAGCCAACGGTTGCTTTTCGCGTGCTGGCCTTTAAGATGTACCGTTCTTCCGACCGTTTTAGAGTTGGCGGTCAAGGAGTTTTCTGCCCATGTGTTTAATTTGAAGGCAGAAAATGGCATAGCGTCACTGTCATAGAATCACAGGCTGGGAAGGGCCCTCTGGAGATCCCCCCGTCCCACCCCCGGCCAGAGCAGGGTCACCCAGAGCAGGGGGCACAGGAACGCCTCCAGGCGGGTTGGGAATGTCTCCAGAGACGGAGACTCCCCCCCCTCTCTGGGCAGCCTGGGCCAGGGCTCTGCCACCCTCCCGGGAAAGAAGTTCCTCCTCGGCTGGAGATGGAACTTCCCATGGCCAAGTTTGTGCCCGTTCCCCCTTGTCCTGTCCCTGGGCACCACTGGAAAGAGCCTGGCCCCCTCCTCCTGACACCCCCCTTGAAGGATTTATAAGATCCCCCCTCCATCCGTCCTCTTTTTTCCAGCCTGAAGAGCCCCAAATCCCTCGGCCTTTCTCCATCAGAGAGATGTTCCATCCCCTCAGCATCTCGGTGCCCCTTTGCTGTCCCCTCCCCAGCAGTTCCCTGTCCCTCTGGAACCGGGGAGCCCAGCACTGGCCCCAGTGCTCCAGATGTGCCCTCCCCAGAGCAGAGCAGAGGGGGGAGGATGACCCCCCTCCACCCGCTGGCCACGCTCTTCCTGATGCAATATCTTGATGTCGATACGAAATATAGTGGTGAACGCCAAGAAGAAATCAAATGGGACTTCGGGATCATTGCTTACTAAAAGAAAGGATAAGGCTGATGCCAAATAGATCTCCGTCGATGGTGTTACGCTCACGAAAATGTTTGCCGGGGTTCCAGTTGTCCGATCGAGCAGTTTTATAGCAGCGCCGACGCGGGGGATCTTGTAAGTAAAGCGGCTGAGAAAGAAACGGAGAATCAGCTGGGCGTTTGCTGCCCGGCAGCGAGAGCAGCCGCCGAACCAGAGCCCGAAAATCCACGGTATTAGCTTAGAATTTAGGTGGCGGGGTGGGAATTTGGAGTGGGCCAAGAGGGGAGTTGGGGATCCCAGTGGGGATTTGGGATGGGACGCCGACCGCGGAGCTACAGGGAAGCTCTAGGTGGGGCATCTCTGGGAAAAAATACTTATATTTCATTAATGAGACCGATTTTTTAGTTCAAGAGGTGCCGCTGGGCTAAAGCATCTCACCCAAAATCTCCCAACGTTTTCCTGC
>VXBO01008945.1:38619-48933 GCA_013400135.1 Rhinoptilus africanus
AAGCAAAAAAAAGAACATAATAAAAATCAACCCTTTTTTTTCCTTTTTTAAAACCAGATTTAACTTCAAAGTAAAGGGAAACTGTGTCGCCGCTCGGCTTCTGCGTTCTCAGCTGCCGCGTTGCTGAGCTCAAGGGTTCGCTCTTCGCCTGCGGTCGCGAGTTGGTAAGATGTACAAACGGCTGCGCGTTAATTCTCTGGTGTCTCGTGGCTCTTTTTAATGTGCCAGCACCGGGGAAGGGCCGAGCGTGTGGGAGAAAGGGCTCAAAAGCTGGGCCGTCGGGGGGAAAAAAAAAACCCACCGTTGAAAAACTAGCGTCGGGTACCGGCTTAGCATCTTCGAGGCGTCTTCTCGGTGCGCATCTTCCGAGGGTTGAGGGATGTGACGGCCACATCCAGGCCACGCTGGTGGCTTGGTGGCCCTGGAGGGGATGGCTATGGGTTGGCGTTTAAGGCAGAGGCTCCCTGCAGAGCCGGGAAAGGAGGATTTCCCAGCCCCGGGCCATCTCCTCCCACGTTTCCCAGCCTGGAGGCACATTGTGGAGGAGCAGCTCCGTTCGCCCCCCCTCCGTGAGCTGCGTCGTGCTCCTGCCCCGCTTTCGGCTGCGACGGGGAGGGGTGAGAGGTTGCGTGCGTGTTACGGTTTGAGAAACCCACGCTTTGTTGTCCTTTGGACAATTATTCTCTCACCTGACAAGCCCTCCCCACCCGGGAAGGGGAATGGGGGGAAACCAAGGAAACATGAGGGTTGAGATAGAAATAGATTTCATAGGATAAGACTAAATAATTAATATTAATAATACGAAAGAACCAGTATGGATCCCGATACCCATGTGAAATACATGGCAGGGGACAGCAGATGTCGGATGCGGTGGCTGCGTGAGGAAGGGAAGGGCTCAGGGTCCGGCACTGGGGCAAGGAGTTCTCCAGATCACAGCCATCATAGGAGAGAGAGGATTCCTCAGCAAACTCCCTAATTTCTCTGGAATGTGCCGTTCATGGTATGGAATAACCCTGTTGGCAGCTGGGGGCAAGTGCCCGGGTCTCGCTCCTCCTGCTCCCTGCACCTGGGGAGCTGGAAAACACTGAGATCTTGAATCCTACATACCATTGCCGGCTCTAAAGTAAATATTTCCACCAACTCAGACACCNAAGATGACGGAGGGATTGGAGCATCTCCCTTCCGAGGAAAGGCTGGGACTCTTCAGCCTGGAGAAGAGAAGGCTGAGGGGAGACCTGATTAATGTTAATTGTGATTAATGTGATGAACGTTCACAAGTATCTCAAGGGTGGGTTTACGGAGGATAAAAAGGGAGTTTACGGAGGATGATGGAGACGGGCTCTTTTCAGTGGTTCCCAGTGACAGGACGAGGGGTAACGGGCACAAGCTGGAGCACGGGAAGTTCCCATGGAATCTGAGAAATGAGTCCTGTGTCGCTCCCGCCAGGGCAGCGTGCCGTTACCAAACCCGCCCCGTCAAGGTTGTAACCCAAAAACAAAGCCGGGAGCCGCCGGCCTGACGGGATCCTTCCCTTCCATTGCCGTCTCCTGAAGAATTGGGGGAAATTTCTGCAGAAGCTGCCACTGCCGGCTGCTGGCGTTACCTGTGCGCTCTCGGCCAAAAAACATCCGTGCTTTTATACCCAGGAGACCCCCCCACCAAACCCAGGTACCCCCTTCCCTGCGGATCCATCCTGCCCGGCCTCGTTCCCCGACCCCTCTCAGGACGTATTTTTGGGGACTTGATGTAGAGGGAGGAGGGATTTTTAGAGCAGCCGAGGAGATGGTGAGCGTGGAGCTCGGCGCGGCCGCGGTGTTTAAATATAATAGGGAGGATATAAATATAATAAGGATACCATAAAAAGCAATGTCAGGGCAGCTGGGCAGGGTGAGGACGCTGGGCGACGCCGGGCGAGCTCCCTGATGACTTTTCCAGGTTGCTCCCGACGCCACGTCCCGCAATAGTCACCGTCGGGAGGAGAATATCACGGAGAGGGGAGCCCAGGAGAGCCGCGCAGGGATCGGGCCCCGCTCGTCCTCCCCCCTGGTTCGTCCCCTCCAGGAGGGATGCTGGAACACAAACACTTGAATAGAAACGCTTAAACACTAATGTTTCCCCTTTTCCCTCGTTTCTGGCACTTCCCTGTGGAAAACGGATAAAGCATTGCCTCTGCCCCCCCCCCCCCGCCATCCGGCACATTAACACCCTCCGGGGCGAGCGCAGTGTGGGAAAAATTAGATTATTATTTGCTTTTTCATAGGAGACGGGGTGGCTCTGCAGGGCTTGAGGATGCCCATGGTTTTCTTGGAATCTGGATGCCTCCGTCTTAACCCCGCGTCCGATTACATCTAAAGCAAATTCGTCCTAAAGTCAGATTTGTGTTCTTTTTCCCCGATGCTTTCTTTTTCCTAACATTTCCTAACGTTTTTCTTTTTCCTAATTTCCCCAGCCTAGATTATAGATGGATTATTACCTCTTTATTGGTTTGGGGTTGGTTTTTTTGGGGGTTTTTTTTTTGCAATTTAAAGAGATCGGAAAGCTGGTTGCTTGGTGAAAATCATCACCGAGCTGTTCCTACGACCGGTTCCCGGCCTTGTCCCCCCAAAAATAAGCCTATAATTAGTGGGGATTAAATTAATATATCCAGAAGTATTGTGACCCGTTTTGTACTGACCCAAAGCCCGGCACCGGCGCGGCCCCCACCGCTATAATTTGATTTACTGAAATTTGGGAGACGAACGCGATGAGCTGCTTTCTGGCTTTCCCTTCTCCTGTCGCCTTCAAAAATAATTCCCTCTTGTCTTCGCCGTCAGACGTTCCCGTTTCCTCCACTCGTAACGCCTTTTGGTCGGACGGATCTCCCCGTGAGCCTGCCTAATTGTCGGCTGCTGTTAATCCTTCGGCGCGGGGTTCGGAGCCGGGCAAGCTCTGAGGTTTGCAACCTTCAAAAATCACCCCCAAAAAAGCACAGGTTGCTGCACTTAATAGTGATTTTTGCACGTCGTATTTCTTTTTTTTTTTTTTTTCCCCAGACTTTTGATTCACCTCCTCGCCGGGCTCCTTTTCCGGGGAAATAACCGCATTAACTAATTCTATCTGGAGGGAAAAGTTGTTTATTTTTCCCTTTTTGGTTTGCTTTGGGGAGTTAACAGCTTTGTTTTTTGCAGCAGCTTCCGTCCCCATCCCGGTTCTCCGTGTTCTGGAATACAGCAGCTGGAAGAGCCTGGGGGTAGGGAGGAGGCGTGGAAAAACTGTTAAAAATAAAGAACTAATGGTAAAAGCATAAGGGCTGGCAGGAGAACTCAGCAACAGGTTGGGACCTTCGGAGTACTTTTGCCGAGCTTTGCAAAACCGGCTGGGTTTTATTCTTATTATTCTTTCAAAACACACCCTTGGACACGTGAATCCGTCCCCAAAAAAAAAATATAAGACAACCCAAGCATGTGCTTCGAGTTCTCCTCTCAAACGCCGTACCCTGGCAAGGCTTTGAAAAGAAAAAAATCATCTTTATATTTATCACTTAATATTTTCTTCCAGTCTCCTGGAAGAGGGCGGTGAAAGCTTCGGCGTCCGGAACAAGCTTTGTTTAAACCCCTGAGCGTTTTTGCTGCCAAACCGGAATTATTTGGGGCGCTTTCGGTTGGGAGAAAAAAAAAAAAATTAAAAAAAAATTTCCCTTTTCGTCTTTTCACCAGGTTCAGCAGCGTTTTTCCCAGCTTGAACATGGCAGTGAAGAGACGGGAGCAGACGCTGCAGGACTACAAGCGCCTGCAGTCCAAGGTGGAGAAATACGAGGAGAAGGAGAGGACCGGCCCCGTCCTCGCCAAGTTACACCAGGTACCCAGCTGCTCCCGGACCCAAAAATCCGAGCAGAGCCAGCGGGAAAACTCGGGAAGAGCTTTTTTTTTTTCCCCCTGGGATTTCACATCCACGCCAAACCCCTCCGTGAAATAAAACTTTTGGGAAGGATGTAGAAGCGCCACGCAGGGCGCTCGGTAACAGGAATGTGAATTCCGGCGCTCCAGGGGAAAAAAAAAGCCGGTTTTGTGAAAGAAAATGGGATAAAAGCCGCGAGAGCTGGGGGGGAGGATGTGCTGGGTTTCAACCCCCCTCCCCCGGCCCCGACCTCCGCGTCTTGGGTGGGAAAAGGGGAAGATCAGAGCGATTCGAGGCTTTCTGTTTGCCACCTGTTGCCGAAATTCGTCGCGGAAAATCGCAGTAATTGGTTAAAGGGATGCGTCGCCAGATTCTTTTCTCTCTCCCAAATTTTAGCAAAATTATGATTTTTTTTTTTGAATTAAAGCTACACCAGCGTTTCTCCTCAAATCTGTCGCTCCTGCAGGACGTCGCTTGATCCTCGAAGGAGCGGTTGGCTTTCTCGGCGTCAAAGAAAGTGTGTTTTCTGACGGCTTTCCCCACAAAAATTAAGTTTTGTGTTAAAGAATAGCCCTATCGGCCTTAACAAAAGAAACCCCCGATTTCATAGTAAGCAGCTTATTTCGCTGAGCCTCGCTGACTAAAGCTGGGGCTGGAAGAACGGGAATGCTTTTGTCCTGGTGATTAAGCAGGTTTTAGTTATTTAATATTTATATTTTTTTTTTCCCCCCTTAATGAACTTCTGTGTGATCTAATTCTCCCCCCGCAAAATAAACGCCTGCAGGAGCCTTGAAGAAGCCTTTAAGGCGTCAGAGAGATCCACAGATTTGATGGGAAATAGCTTAATCTCATCCAGGTAATTTTATTAGAGCGGCAAATTTGCGTTTTCCCTTTCAGAGCTTTTTTTTCCCTCAAAGTCTTCTGCTCTTTGGGGCCCCACCTGAACTCCGCCCCGGGCCCCATGGCAGACGACGAATTTGCTCGTTTTCCTCTCAAATCTGCTTAAGCCTGATATTATTTCAGGTTTTGCTCATCCCATCCCTCCGGTGCCTTGTCCCGGGGAGCGGGTCCGGCACCGCGGCTGCCCTGGGCTGGCCAGTTTTCTCCCCCCCCCCCTCCCGTCGGAATGGCACCGGGATTAAGTGGCAGACTTGAACCCGTCTAATATTTCACAGCCCACCCCCTCCTGCCCTTTTCCACACCATCTCAGAGACATTTCCCTTTCTCCCCACGCTTCTGTTTAAAGAAGCCAGTTGGACGCGCTGAGCTGAAGGTCACGGGTGAAAATGACAGTGGGGGCAGGATCCTCTGGCGATGCTCTTGGGAATCGCAGGGCGGGGGGACACGGACGTGGATGGGGATGTTCTCCAGCTTGGCTGAGCTTTGGGGATGCTTTTTTTTTGCCCTGTTCTCCTGAGGGAGAGAAGACCAGCTGGGTCATGATCTCTGCAGCAGCCTCTCTGGGTGTCCCATGGCTTTCCCCATGGCCCGGGATCAGAGCTTGGGTCCCACCAGACTCCGTTGGATGGTCACTTGGGTCCCACCAAGCTCCATTAGCTGGTCACTTGGGTCCCACCAGGCTGCATTGGATGGTCATTGGATGGTCATATCAGTTCCACCAGGCTCCATTAGTTGGTCACTTGGGTCCTACCAGGCTCCGTTGGATGGTCACTTGGGTCCCACCAGGCTCCGTTGGATGGTCATGGGTCCCACCAGGTTCCATTAGTTGGTCACTTGGGTCCCACCATGCTCCATTGGATGGTCATGGGTCCCACCAGGCTCCATTAGTTGGTCACTTGGGTCCCACCATGCTCCATTGGATGGTCATGGGTCCCACCAGGCTCCATTAGTTGGTGACTTGGGTCCCACCAGGCTCCGTTGGATGGTCATGGGTCCCACCAGGCTCCGTTGGATGGTCATGGCTCCCACCAGCCTCCGTTAGCTGGTCACTTGGGTCCCACCAGGCTCCGTTGGATGGTCCTGTAGGTCTCACCGGGTTCCATTTGGTCCCACCAAGGACCCAGGTCTGCCCAAGGGAAGAGCATTTTCCCAAGTGTCTGACCCCCCCATCCTCTCTCCTTTCCCAGGCCCGTGAAGAGCTGAGGCCGGTGAAGGAGGACTTTGAAGCCAAAAACAAGCAGCTCCTGGAGGAAATGCCCAAGTTTTACAGCAGCCGCATCGATTACTTCAAACCCAGCTTTGAGTCGCTGGTCCGGGCGCAGGTGAGACGCTGTCCCCTGTCTACCAACTGTCCCTTTGGTGGCCATCCTCACCCCAGAGCATCTGGGCTCCTCCCGGGGGATGGGTTCCTCTTGGAGCCGGGCACCTTCTGGAGCTGAGTGACCCACGGCCAGCCTCTGCCCAAAGGTCGTTACCCCCAGCCATTTAATTACGGAGCGGTGGGAGGGCACAGGGAGCAGTGGTGGGACGGGTGGTGGGACAACCGGGAAGGGGATGGTTGGACTTTATCCTGGCAGAAGGACAGGTTGGCACCTGCGGTGATGCGGTGCCGGCGGTTGAGTAAGAAGGACAACCGGGAGCGAGTTTTCGCCGGTTTATATGGATTTGCCTCGCGGCAGGGCCACTCCTGGTGTGCGTGTCGCGTCCCGTCCCCCGAGATCGCCTGCGTCACGCAGCTCAAGCCCTGCTCATGCATTTCCCGCTGGCGTTCCCCGGCTTTATTCCCCTGGGTACGTCGTCTCTGTGGCGTTTGTTGCCCCGAGCTGAGGGTTGGATCTTGTTCGAGATGCTGAGACTCTCGGGGCTCGTTTCTGGCTCTCGGGAACCAGAGGGGCGAGCGAGGAGGCTGCGGTGTGAGCCCCGCGCCCAGGGTTTGCAGGAAGGGGGGGTGGCCTAAATAAACCACAGCCCGCTTGAATTGCCAACCTCCAGCTTCCTTCTCCATCCCGCTGCCGCTCCTCCTCCCATCCTCCTCCTCCTCTCGCCCTTTCCTTGAGGCTGGAGAGGCAAATTGCGGGCGTCTCGTCTGGCTTTGAACTCCTGCCGTCG
Organism: Rhinoptilus africanus; assembly: GCA_013400135.1. NCBI lineage: Eukaryota > Metazoa > Chordata > Aves > Charadriiformes > Glareolidae > Rhinoptilus > Rhinoptilus africanus. The sequence continues at coordinate 45,505 of VXBO01008945.1, forward strand.
TCGTGCCCTGCATCCCCGGGGTGGTCCAGCGCCGGGAGGTGGGCGAAACCCCACCGTGGGCGTTATTTTTCCTTACCTTTGGGGTTTTTTGTTTTGGTTTTGGGGTTTGGTTTTTTTTTCGGAAGATGCCGGAGCCACCCAGGTGGGGCCGGGCGGCTGCAAGAGCGCGTTTTTCATCTCACCTCCGACTCGGTGGTGGTGGGGGGGGGTGGAAAAAAGGCTCCCCGCAGAGCTGCCAGCAAGTTGTCTGCAGGCTGATTCACCTACCAGATGGTGCCGATGCACCCTGCCGCCGGCTGGGTGGGTGCCGGGGATGCTGTTCCCGCTGTTCCCTTAGCAATCGGGGGCGCGCGGGGGGCTCCCTGTTCCAGCCACCCCGGGCCCAAATTACCAGACTCCCTGGAGCCACCGCAAAAATCTCGCTGGCCACCTCCCCGAGCTTTGCAAACCCTCTCTGGCCGCTGGATGTGCGTGGGTCGTTTGGCCGAGACCCTGAAACCCGAATGCCGCCTGCTCCGGCTGGCGGTTTCCTTAGAGAGCGGCTTTGCCCCTCTGTCCTTGGCCACCATGTCCCTCGCTCGGCTCCTGCTGGCTCCCGGCTGCCAGCTGGCTCCTGCCTCGGCTCGTCGGGAGCAGCGCAGGGGGGGAGCGGTGTCTCTTCTCTTCGAATTAGAGGCGCTAGGACCAGAGGAAACAGCCTGGAGTTGCACCAGGGAAGGTTTAGGATGGATATCAGGAAAAACGTCTTCACCAAAAGGGTTATCAAACGTCGGAACAGGCTGCCCAGGGAAATGATGGAATTGCCATCCCTGGAGGGATTTGAAAGCCGGGCAGAGGTGGTGCTGAGGGACGTGGGTTAGTGGTGGCTTGGGCAGTGCTGGGGTGATGGTTGGACTCCATGATCTGAAAGGTCCCTTCGGACCATAACCATCCTATAAAGAGCTGGGTGCCTGGGAGATGGAGCACGGAGCAGCAGGGTGCTGGGATTGTTTGCCACTCATACCCCCTTCTTCCTTGGGAGAATGGAGGATGCTCTCCATTTATACCCTCCTCTTCCTTGGGAGAGTGGAGAACGTTCTCCATTCGTACCCTCCTCTTCCTTGGGAGAATGGAGAACGTTATCCATTCATACCCTCCTCTTCCTTGGGAGAGTGGAGGACGTTCTCCACTCATACCCTCCTCTTCCTTGGGAGAATGGAGGATGCTCTCCATTCATACCCTCCTCTTCCTTGGGAGAATGGAGGACGTCCGCCACTCATACCCTCCTTTTCCTTGGGAGAATGGAGGACGTCCGCCATTCATACCCTCCTCTTCCTTGGGGAATCCTCTATTCGGTTTCTCGGCCGGCTGCCCTGCCTCTCCTCAAGTGGAGGGTTTTTTTCGGAAAGGCCGCCCAAACCTTGTTGTTTAATACCCGAGAGGCGGCGTCCTAACAAAGCTGATGCATCTCCCGTGGGCCGGACGGGAGCTGGTCCCAGGCGGATGCTGAAGCCTGTCACCTCCCGCCCTCCCCGCCGACCTAGATGGGAGCTGCATCCCTCTTCCCCAGCGCTGGCTGCGTCCTTCCACCCCCGGGGAGGGACGCGCTGGCTCGGCGTTCCCCTAAGGAATGACTCCCTTGTGCCCGGGCTGGCCTCGGGGTGTCCCATCTCCCCCCCAGCCCCGTTCAGGAGCTCTTGCCCGGTGCCTGCGCGGCGTTTCCCCCGGCACAGGCGGCTGGAATGACAAGGAGAAAGGGAAAAGACTTGCCCAAGGTAACTTAACGAGTCAGTGGTGAGCCAGGAATAGCACCCGCGAGCCCCGACTCGCCGCCGCATCCCCGTCCCCATCCCGACATCCCGGCGGTGAGCGGGCGACGGGAAGCACGGGGATGGGGGACGGGCTGTGCCAACCTCATTCATCCCGCTGCTGCTTCCCGGGTTCTCGCTTCCCTCCGTGCCTCCTTGGGCTTATTTAGCGTCTCGGGGGGTTCCGCATTTGTGGAATTTTCCATTTTCAGCCTCTTCTGTGGGTACCTGGAGGAGCCCGAGGTTCGCCAACAGGGCTGGAACGTCATCCCTCAAGGAAAGGGACGGATGGGGACTGGGAAGCTGGGATCAGCTCTGCCTTGGGTGGCACCGTGCCGGCGGGCTGTGACTTGTCCCTGCGTCAAACCCACCATTCAAAGGCGACCCTGGGTGCAAAACCGTGTCGTTTTTTCCCTTTTTTTTTGGCCCTGGAGGTAACGGAGGGGCTTAAAGTGAGGCAGCGGCCAGCGGCTGCCTTGCTGGCAAGAAGCCGTGCCGTGGCAAAGGGAAGGATCCCGCTTCAAACCGGCTCCGGAGCAGCAGCTTTTATGGCTTTGACCCAACGAGACCCTCCAAGACCTTCTGGACCGGGCGGTTGGGTTCCCGTGGCACGGCTTGGCCGCCGGCCCCGCTGCCGGGTGTCTCCTGCCGGCGTGCCGTGTCCCGAGCTCCCAGGGGCTGTAACATTCAACGCCGAATACTTCTCTCCACCCACGTGCCTTGGGCCGAGCCAACAGAGGCAAATATTTCCCTGGCTTGGGGGACTTTGAAGTGGCCACATGGAGATGAAAGGGGGGAGATTTGGAGCTCCGGCCCTGCTGCGAGCGCGCGGACGCTTCCTTGCCTCTCTGCGCCTTTTTTTCCAGCTGGAAAACACGACACTCCTCTGGTTTTTAAGGAAAAGGAGGGGGGGGAAAAAAAGCTGGGGTTTGCGAGGCAGGGCTGTCCGTGGGGCGAGCTGCTTGCGGCCCCAGCCCCGGCAGTGGCTTGTGTTTTGTGTAGGGCTGACATAAACACAACCTGCTGCCGCCCGGCCGCGGCGCCGTGAACGCGATCTATAGAAAATGGGGAGAGCACCGTGTCCCGGAACAGAATTAGTTCGAGACAGGTGGACGCGGGGCCTTTGGCTCCGTCTCAAAGGCGAGTTGGGGATGGGATTTGATGGGATGGGGGACGGAGCGTATGGTATCCATAGCTGGAAAAGTACTGAGCTGCAGGCACTGGGTCGCCCCCCCTCCCCGAATGCCGGGGCTGTCGGTGCCCATCGGTCTGGGGTGCATCCCACCTCCCCCCCCGTAGACGCGGTGATGGTTTTCCCCCCAATTTCAACGGGAGAAAAGCCCCGGGAGCTCAATGCCCGCGGGATCTCGTTGCTGAAACACAGGAGACTGGGACGGCGGCGCTTGCTGGCGCCCCAGATGACTGCCTACTGGTTAGGCACTGGGTCCTACTGGGGGAGACGAGCATCCCCGAGGACACCCCCTGGGCCCCGGGGACCCGGCGTCTTCCCACAGGAAGGGCTCGGTGGCCGCGGCTCGTGGGTGGTGGAGGCGGGGGGGCAGCGACCGAAATATTTGCTCTGCTTTGCCCGTTCAGTACAGCCGAGATGCTGCCGTGGATGCAGGCACGCTCGGGGAGGGGG
>VXBO01008946.1:0-34175 GCA_013400135.1 Rhinoptilus africanus
CCTCTCTCCCGCCCCCCTCCCAAAATCAACCTCCCCTTGGAAAAGACGGGGATCCTCAGGGGAGGGAAAGGCCGTGGTGGAGAGGCCCGTGAGGGCGTCCCGGGAGATGCCCTCCCGGCGCCCTTCTCCCCGCCCACACCCCCGGCCGCCTCCCGTTGTGGGGGGCTGCGGCGNNNTGTGGGGGGCTGCGTCGTCCCCCCGCTCCCCCGACGCCGTCCTCGGCTTGGGGGGGCGGTAGGACCGTCTTTCTCCGGAGGGTGCCGCTTCCCCCCCCTAGCGACCGCCTTCGCCTTTCCCTTTGTAGCCCAGGGTAAGCGGGAGATAATGTGTCTGCGTGTGCGGCTCTGTTCCCAGCTCTCGGCCCCCGTAGAAGCCAGGTTAATAACCACGGCCCGCCGCCCCGTCCAGTGACCTTCTCTGAGAGAGCTTAGGTGCCACAGGGACATTTTCCAGCATCCTGGGATCTTCTCAGTAGCGTTTTTCATAGGCTTGTCGCACGTCGAGCTCAGTTGTTTTGAATATTGGACGCTGTCTTGTTTCTCTTCCCCCGAATAAAAATTGCATCAGGAGAGCGCTTTGGGAGTAGGAGCCCCAGAGAATAATTGGCCTATTTGTGAATACCTGCTTGGTCTCTGAGCATAACATTCATGTGAGTAATTGCAGCTCTTCTGCAAATAGTCCATGTCTTCCTTCTCTGAATGATACTTTAGTGGAACTGAGATGTGGACTTGGTTTTAAATGTTTCGTCTTCTGGAAGTGTGGTGAAGTGTGGACGTTGTAGATTAAAGCATGCACTTCACTTGTCTTTCGGAAACACCGTTTTAACATGTCTGAATTAAATTGCTAGAGCTTGATTTAATAGAACGAGAACGTAGAAGTTAATTCTGGTATTAAATTTCCTTCTGAGATGTTTGGCCACCATCAGCTTTATTCTGATGCCACTGAATTTTGGGGGGAGAGAAGTCTGCTTTGTGACTTACATAGCCATTAGTTAAGTATATATATGTACATGTATAATTTGTATGGCTTATGCTGAAATAACTTGAATAAGTTATAAAATGCTGGAACACTTTAAGGAGAGCTTCGCTTGTGATTTGAAGGGGAGTGTGCTGTTCATTTTTTTTCCACAGGGCCTAATCCAAACCACCCTGAAATAGATGAGTCTTGAACTTAATTTCAGTGGACTTTGAATTAGGCCTGCAGCAAATTACGCTGAGTGCCTTTATATAAAAGGTTTGACCCTTAAGACTGTGGTAGGATTTTTAATTTTTTTTATTTGGGGAAAAAAAAAAGCATTCTCTTCTTGTAAAGGTGTAGTTTTGGGAAGGTAAATTAATCTTCCTCTCGGGTCAATGTAAGGTAATATTAGAATAACAGCACATTGGTCTGGTAATAATAGAATAACAGAGCACATTGTGTTCTGTGGTAATAGATCCAGCTAGTCCTCTGGTGCAGAATGCTCCCTGTTAGTTTTTGGAAACTTTCTTGCATGAATATTCTGTTAATGGCAGTAAGCAGTTTGATACCAGTATTTAGAGTGTGCTGGTCAAGAGGCTTGGAAAAGACAATATTTATCTTTGAAGGATCTTGTAATTTCCAAAATACATGGTAATTTGAAATGATAAATCACCTAAACTTCCCTCTCGGTTGGTCAGCAGCTGGAGATTGATAGGTTAGCTTCAAACACTTTACAAGGAGCATTTTTAAATTCTGTGAAATCTGAAAGTCCGCTGGTGGGGTTTACAGGAGGGCTTCAGTTGACTTCAAAATCCATTCATTGAGCAAATACATTAGGCTCTTTGGATTTAACCGGTCTGTATCCAAAATTCATTTTTACAGTTTTTCTGCTTTTCTTGAATCTTATGCATCAGGAGCTGAAGGTTGACTTTACCAGTGAATAATGAAAGTTTCCTATTCATAATATAAAAAGTATCAAAAGTTTGCCCAAATATTATTTTAGCTGGAGATCATTATGGTTCTTCAGTCTTTCTCCTCAAGCTCCATTCATTAGTGATGTGTAGTAGAAACTTCTTATTCTGGTAAAAACTCACCTGTTCAGTGTTTGAATATTTGTTTTAATATTGCACTGTGGCAATAAAAACTGATAATCATCAGTTAAAGGATGAAATTGGGTTTCTTAGCTTTTGTGATCAGTGCAATTTTCTGCTTTTTAGCGCTAAAAGACCAACATGTTTCTATTAAATAGTTCTGTTTAAAGTAGTACATGAGCAGTTCAATTTTGGTTTTCATGCTGGAAAATGATGGCGTGGGGTAGGGAATTGCTTACCTGGCAGGTGTTGAGTTCTCTGATTTTTTCGCTTTGTAAGGAAACAAGTCAGCAGGGACTGTTAAACTCAGCTGTCACTCAGTTTTGTGCAGTGTCCTGTGTAACTCCATTATTCCAATAAATGTTGGAAATAGTGGAGAAGTGTTATCGTTTCCTAGCAGTCAAATACTCTTGGAGCTGCTTCTGATCTCAGCTACCTGAAGTGTGTGCTTACAGCCATGGCTTCTGGCTGTATGAAAATTTGAGTGTGGAGTTACTTCTTCAGAAGTAGCTGCTGTTGGTGCCGTACTGGTACAATGAGGCCTTAAGTGCTGCTCCTCTGGAGGTGTTACTGTATCCTGAAAATGTTTTTTTTTTGTTTTTTCCTTTTAATGAAACAAAAAACATGCCATCTGTTTTTATCTCATGACTCTCTTCAGAAACGTTAAGGTGCAAGATAGACAGCTGAATTTCCTATCTAGGCTGAGAAAGATACCACTGTATTAGACCATTATGGAGCTGTTGTCTTGGTAGTTTTAAGGAGAAAAATGTGTTTAAGAGGATATGTAAATAAATTCTATATGCATATCCGTAGGTCTATATTTAGCTGCTAAGTGCGTAGAGCTGAGTAGTTAGAACGTGCTTTACTTTCCAGGTTGCCTGTTTCCAAGTCACTAGCGTTTTTAATTGGGATGTATAGCTTGTTTCAAAGGCCATGACACATGTGCTTCTGAAACATGCTTCAGAACTAAAAGATAGCCATATCCCTAAAGGTTGTTTCATTTTATGATGAAGTTTTGTCTTTAAACTACTACTACTTTAAAGCATTAGCAAGAATGCTAACTTTTTAGTGTAATGAAACATGTGTGTTATATAATTGTCCGGACTGGACACCATTTGGTTGTTGGATTGGCTTCACATGGTGCCTCTGGGAAGCACTGTTCATAGACAAGAATGTTTGGAGGAGAGGGATGATGGAGAATTTAAGTTTTGGAATATTTTGTTTGTTTGTGGTGGGTCGTTGGGGTTTTTGTCTCTTTTAGACCGCTCTAATGCCTTTGGCAAAGCCGTGGTGATCCTCCATACAAACACTCCTGGTCTGAGTTTGACCGTGTTGCAGTGAGGCAGAAATTGCAAAGGCTGCCATGCTGGAGCCTTTACACAGCCCAGCTCTGCTGAGGGGTGATAGTTCTCTAGGAACTTTATACAGTTGTCTGAAGAGAGGCTGCATTTGTGGTTTTGGAAATAACTGTTTGAGCAGCTCAGTTTGGTGTACAGAGAATTGTGAAATATGCACACATCTGTGTGAATGTGGTACTAGTGTAAACAGAACGGCAAGAGTATTTTTTTGTGCAGTGGTTGCTCTGTATTTGATGAGAAGTACCTTGTGTGCTCAGCTCCAGCCAGCACTGTAAAGGAGGCATTTGCCAACAGTTGTCTTGGTTGCTTGCAGACAGCGGTATGCTTAGTTTCTAGTGTTACACGCTTTTGCTTGTCTATCACATGGCTCCTGTAAAGTGTTTGAAAATAATGTTTAACATGGAATAAAACCTTATGTCTGTCACTTCTAATACCTTGTGTAACATGGTCTTCACTGAGCTGTATCCATTGTGATGGATTTCTTTTCTGCAAGTCCATTCTGGAACCTGTATAAACTGTGTATATAATCCTTGCTGGAATATCAGGATCTGGCTTTGCAAAGTTTCGAGTTGGGATGTGTCTCTCTTTTTTTTTTTTAATTTTAATTTGTTTGAATCTCTACCCATGAAAAAAATAAAATCTTTTGTGCTAATGCTGCACTCACCATTTTGCCTTGTAAGACAATGTAATGTTCTCCCCCTTGCCCTAATTCCTTATAGTGGAAAATTTTCTTGGTTTTAATTACTTTGTGTAAAATAAATCTAATTAAAATCTTCAGTGGCCCACTGAATTTTACTTACAACTTGATTAAGGCTCCCATATCTGATTTTCTCCACTTTGCTGTATTTACGTTCTTGTACTAAATCAAACTTGCAAGGAAGATGAAAAAATATCTACAACAGTATTTGGGCATACCTCATTAAAATTGATGAATTTTTTGCAGTGTTTTATTCTGCAGGTTATCATGGTATTTGTAACTAATGTCAGAGGGAATAAAATCCAATTTGTTTAAAGAATATTTTGAGTATATAATTAGAATATTTTGTGGTAAATAGTCAGTATGCTCTGGTATTCAGTTGTGCCTTCACTAGTCTATTTTTGTTTGCCATGCTTTTCAGCCCTTCTTTGTTAAAGTTCATCTTTTTTGCTGTTTGGATCTTTGCTTAATTGTTGATAGGTTACTCGTTAGTTATCTTCACCTAGTTACTTAAGAAAGGTAATGAATAAAAAAGGTTTAACAATGGTGTAAGGAATATACTAATAAGCTAGGATACTGAAAGAACATATACATTAAATTAAAAACTGGTATTTCTTTCTACGTAGATGTGGCGCACCATCCTACCAGTAACACTCATTGGCTCACCCGGTTTCGCTCGTTTCCCATGAAACTTGCTAAGGAAGTTCAAAAGCAATAGATGTTTCTCTTCGTTTTACTTACCCTGTTAACACTTTACATTAAGCTATTTATAACTAAGATAAATAAAGCACAAATATACGTCATTGGTATAGCCTTCTCTTAACACTAGGTAGTTACTCTTCTGCATCTGTTATGAAGCTAGGCAGTTTGCTTAACTGACTTGTGGAGAGCTGCTGTGTTTATGAAATTGAGGTTCCTAACTTAAAGTACAGGTACTGCTAAGCTTCTGTGTAAAAATATTATGATGAAATTGAAATATTGATATGAGAAGATGTAGCTGAAAGCAGAAAATACAGATGAGAAAATTATTCCTGTTACAGGAAACCTTCCGTGTTCTTACACTGAACATAGGCAGCAAAATGGAGCCCCTTGGCTGCATCGCCAATCATGGAGATGCTGTGATGTTTTTTGCTTTCTGCATGGAATGTCTGTTGGACAACCAGCAGGCTGACAGCTGTTCTGCCACATGAGAGCTGGCTTGTGTCTAGAGGTGGCATTTTAAGCTGCTGGTTACTGGTTGCAGCTGTATGAACATGTCAGATCTGGGCATAGTGATAATTTAGAACTATTGTAATGACATCAGTAACTTATGTAACAGCATTAGAGGCTGCTGCATTCCTCAGTGTATTTCTGTTGCTTTAAGTACTGTCAAAGAGTTAATCAAAGTGAGCATTATAAGAGTAGTCCTTCTCATCTACAGTAACGTCTTAAAAGTTGGATCTTGCTGAATGAGTCTGTCATTCATTTTACTTACTGAACACTGTAGCTTTTTATAGTGTTTTTGTTTGTAGTAGCAACACAACAGAATGGTACAACTGCCTAAATTAGACTAGTTGCTCTGCCCGATAACGCGGTGTACGTTTTTGTGCGCCCCCTCAGCCCTGCAAATACGAAGCATGTCTCTCAGCCTTCTGACGTAACCATGTCCAGCTTAGTCAGTGTCAAGAACTGAGAAGTATTTTAGAGAAGTATAAATATTAATCTTTAGGCAACAAAACTAGACTCTGAAATGTAGGTTGTAAATTCTCAGGATCAGAGGACAACAAATAATGTGTACCTGCATGTTATTTCCTTTACAGAAAGACCATTCACTGCCTGGAGGACTTCAGACATTCTTTTGCTGTTTCAATGTATTGTGATAGAGTCATTTTGTCAAGGAACTAGTTTCAGGATTTGCAGCACCCTTTTGTCTGTACATTAATTTTAAAAAATGAAAAAAACCCCACCTACCCTCATGTAGCTTCTTATAATTTTTAAAAGGTGGTATGTGCATACTAGCTGTGTCTAAAATGAAGTCTAGATTAAGGGTCTTGGCATTAGTTTGAAAGAAAGGTGATGAAATATATCTGAAATGAACAAGTAGTGTTTTTGTTACAAGGAAACTTCATGGAAGTTTTGTTTCTGTCCTCACTCTTCTCCCTCCCCCAAGCGCACTTTTCCCCCTAAGTAGTAACTGTGTTCGTTTTGTGAAAACTGTCAGATTATAATTTGTGAGCTTCAGAAAGGGAAAGTTGGGGGTTTTTAGTTTTGAGGGGTTTTCTTGTTTTGATTTGTTTTCCTCCAGATGATAAAAAGGTTAGGTACCATGTAGTTAAACACTAGTTATGAATATCACCCTTTGGGAATTTGCATACATTTGCCAGACATTTTCACCAGAGGGTAGACTTTAGAATGCTAGATTTTTCTTCATAGAAAAGGCATGTAGCAAAGTATGAATTAAATTATATTGCCAAAACTCTTATAAAAATCAAATATATTTTCTGTGTAATGGTTGAGTTGTTGTCTAGTAACTGTAAAATTTAAGCAACAGTTTGTTTTGCCATGCCAGTGAGATTTTTAGCAAAATAAAGGATTATCCTCTTGTTAAACTGATTTCTCTAGTGTTTAATACAGCACCATAGTACCAGGTCTGCACCAGATACTGTAGATACTACTTTTAAATAAATGTTTATAATTAATTACTTTTTTAAGGCTCTAGTTCAGAGTGTCTGCTTCGCTTATTAGGAACTGACTTAAATGATGGATAACAGCATGAGAAACTTCATAGGACTGGCAATGTGGGTTTTTTTCTGAGAGGAAAGTATCTGGATTTAGATGTTTCAGAGCTTTCCTGAAGCTGATTAGTTAACGCTTTAAAAGGTTTCAGCTTCGTGTATATGTAGGATACCTTGAATATATATCTTTACTCACTCTGTACTCAGTCACCTTGAAAAAGGTTATTTGAGGAAGTCGGACTGGAGGAGGATAGGCAAGGTTTATAAGCTACTGAAATATGTGATTTTTTTTTTTTTTCAGATATATTCTCATCAACTTCACAACTATTATTCTTGAGCCTGCTTGCCACTTTTTAATTCTTTGCAGTTCTTCCTCCTTGGTTTAAGAATTTATCAGGGTTTTTGGGTTTGGTTTTGTTTTTTTTTCTCTTGTCGGTGTGAATATTGTAACAGGAGTCTTAGTGGCCTTATGTTCACATTTACTTGGTGGAGAGTTCAGAGTCCTGTTGGGGAAACATGCCCAAAGTCCTCAGTTGGTAGTGGAGTATTTAGTCCAACAGAGACTTTCAGATCTACCTTTCTTTTTGATACCTTTTACATTAAAAATACTCAAGTAAGCAGCATGTTTTGTCATTCATTTTAATGTGAATTTTTGTACTGATGCTTAAACACGTTCATAGGCACTAACCTGTGCCTGTGTGTTTTTCTCTCAAGTCTTGAGGGATATTTAATGTATGCTTCTATTTAATATCTTTTTAAATGGTTCTTATGCAGTGTTTATGTACAAAGATTTATCTGCCTTGGTAAATTACTTTTTTGGCAAAGACTCTCTAGGTCAGTATAAGCTTCTTTGTTAATAAGGGTGTTTGTATGTACAGCTACCCCAGTAACATTTTTTTGCAACAATTTCAATAAGTATTCCACATCCACTGAATTTGTAATTTAAGGGTGATGCCTGTAATTGCATAGTGATTGTAAAAATCAGAGTGTGTTCTCATGACATATTTAGTATTTTTAAATATGTAAATCTGAGTATTGGAAATGGATAGATTGAGTGGTGTTTAATGAATTGCAAAGTAGTCAATTAAAAAAACCTACACGATAAGGAGAAGTGAGCCCTCTTCAGTCAAATTACTTTCCCTTCTCAAACATGCGTTATTTAAAAATATATATGCATATTTAAGGTTTAAATTTACTGTTAACAACTTCAGCTTTCCTCTTATGCTTTATTTTCTTTATTTGAAATGGTAATTTCAAATGGCTGCAAAACCAGATGAGATCAGAAACAAAAGATTTTGAAAGAGGGATTTTGAACTTTTCTGCAAGGTTTGTTGCAGTTGTGAACTGTTGCTCCTACAGTTGAGCAAAATATTTGATTGGGTATTACTTGTCTTTTTGAAGCTTTTCTCTGGTGGACAGCAGTTGGAGATATCCAGATCATTCTCTGAAGAACATGTAGAGCTCAAGCAAGAGAAGTCTTCCATCTACTCCTGTATATTAAATAGTGTTTATTAAAGCAGGATTACAAGAGCAGTCTCCCTTGTTTCATCTAGAGCGGTAGGCACTGCATGTTCTTTAACCGATAGAGCAAAAAAGCATTACTAGAGGTAAAAACATTCAGCATTACTAGTTAGGATCATGTATTCAGAAGGTGGGAAAATGTGTTGGGGTGTTTAGTTGTAGCAGGCACCAGGATGTACTTGATGCAGTGGAAATGAGTTCAGATTACTTGTGCCAACTGGTTTTTGTTGGTTAAAGAAATAAGAAAAGAGGGGGAGAAATTTATGTGATTACTGATTGTTACTGCTTGCAGCACACACCTACAGAAAGTTCAGAGGATGTAGATTCAAAGTTGAAAAATGTTGTTCTATGTGTTTAAATGCATGTGAATGTTTTTCTAGTAGCCAAATTTTAGCGTAAGAATGAAGTTCTGTCTAAATGTCTGTCACACTTTTAATGCACAGATACTCCATTTATGCTCAGGTCTGTCTTGTACGGCACCATTCAAATCTGTATCTAAGAACTGAAAAGGTGTTTCATCCAGCGAACACTAGACTTGAAATATAAATTTATTTTTAATTTTGAGCGCAACTTAGACAATTTGAAATGTGTAGGTGGTATTCTCATTTTTCTGAATTGTCAGTTAAGGGCCTTACTCTATTAATCTTATAATCTGCAAGAATATACTGGGTATATACGTATGATAGGTCCTTGGGCTACACAGTATCTTTTGCTGCCATCTGAAAGTGTGCCTTTTCTGTTTTCTTTAAAGTGACATCACTTAATAAAACAGTGTCAACTGTAAGAGCATAAAATGCAAGACAGAGGTTTAGAAAAGCTGATAAAGCTAGCTCAAAATATGTGAAAAATCTATGTATGCAGCAAGCATATTATTCATTCACAAAGGCTGCTGTTCTTTAAGAAAATACCGTCAAACTAGAGAACATAAGAACTTGTTTATCAGAAAAACTCGAGGCCCTTATGAACCAGCAGATTTTGACTAAACTAAAGGATGGAGAATTTAGAGACAACATTTCAGAATTCAGTTTGAATGAAAAAGTAGAAATGAATTGCTTTGAAAAAAGCAGCTCTCCCCCAAACAAAAGCATTAACGATAATACCCAGAACTCTAATAGCGATAAAGTGCAGGCATTTTCACTCAGGTCTCATGAATTCACAATTCCTTAAAGTTTAAATTTCTTTTTTACTTCATGAGACCAGTTACTCCTCTTTTCCACACCTCAAGTTGCAAGCAATTAAATTTTAGCATCACTTAAAAAAAAAAAAAGTGAATCTTTTTATGAGTCTGAAAAGCAGTAAAAGATTAGACTATAACTTCTAGCAGCTACAGAAACAAGCATCGTCTTCACAATAGTGTGGAGAAGGCAGATCAGTTGTTTGTGGGTTTTTTCAGGCTTTGAACAATATTTAAGAGGAGACTTATGTTTCAAGTCAGTACATAAAAAGGAACTCAGCCTGCAGCTGTGTAAAGATCATCAGCAGTTTAATTTTAAAAAGTGGAAAGAAATTGCATGAAATCATACTATCAATTTACAAAAACATTTTCTCCATCTCACTCTACCACAAAGTGTATTGTATTCATTATTGCTTAATTTACATAAATTTGAAGTAATTAATCTGTTACCATTTCTTAAAAAATAGTATTTGTCAAATAGCCAAAATAAATATAGGGTTTTAACTTGAAAGCTTGTAAGTTCTTCCTGTTGTGCACAGGGCAATTTCAATCAGACATATTGACTAATGATAGAGTTCAGTGTGATTGTTTTTCATCATTTAGATGTGGTTGTATCGCATGCAGAGTGATAAATTTTAAGACGAGAGAAAGTGATTATGTGTTTTGGAAATTAAAAGTACATCAATGTACATTTTTATTGAGGATATTTTCTTGAAAGTATCTTGGAGTTGAGTGGATGGGTTGAAATTCTGGTGTCATTCTGGGGTGGACAACATTGGTAAGATTTCCAAAATCACCATTGGTGGAGGGAGGAAGGCACTAATTGTTTGTTATTTTTGAACAAGTTTTTTTGTTTGATTGGATTTTGTGGTTTGTTTGTTTGTTTTGGTTTTTTTTTTACACCTTTTGGAGTCTAGGTGGCTTTCCATATTTTTCATTTTCTACCCTGCTCATGAGAGAGGAATTACTTCAAACTGAATGTGAGGTGGTTGTATAGGTGCTACTGTAGGAGATGGGAAATTCCAAGTTCATTGCAGTAGTTAGCAGCAGTGGGGTTTTAACCTTATGGACTGACACTTTTTTTTCATTTTCACTGAGTAATTTTGAGTGCATGTGTCATCATTTCAATCGGTTGTAGCATATTTTGAACAATGACAGCTGACTTCATATTATCAAATGAGAACCATATTTGTGGAAATTGAAATAAACCAATTCAGCTTGTAATGTTTTGTCTGATTTTTGTGGAGAATAGAAAAGAGAAGAAAAGAATTGAGGATTGTCATGTAAAAAGTGTCCCCTCCTCCCCCAAATGGTTTTCCTGTTACAACTATACATAGATAATAAGAAAATAGCACACTTGTTTTCTGAGGCATGATTCAGCTTGAAACTGGGAGAGGACTGAAAACCTTCTGTAGTGACACTGAAGTTGCATTAAGGAACAGTAAAAAAGAAAAGGTAATTTTGCAAATTTAAGCACTGAAGTTAGGAAATGCTGGCGTTAGGGGCTCTAGGGGGCTGTGCCGGACGAGAATCCTCGCTGGAGCCTGTGGGTAACACTCGGTTCAACATCAGGCTTTCAGCTAATCTGCTTGGATGATGTGCACAGGTGCTGGCAGCGTAAAAGAGACCGTGCCCTCCTACCGCTCTCACTGTAGGAGGGTATTATGTGCCTGCTTCCCAGGTGACTTGGTGCTTGGGCGGCATTTTTTTCTGGGTAGAGAATTGTTAAATCTCAATGGGGGCAAATGAGATGTGGTAGTCAAAGGAAAACATTTCTGAAGAATTTTCGGTCATTGTGCAGTCTGTTTTTCAATTAACAGCATATACTTGTGTTTTGTCAGTTTAGTGCGTGCAGGTTTTTCAGGAATGTAGGCTGATTGTGAAGTCCCATCTCCTGTATCTATGAATAATGCAGACTAATACGGCATACTGTGGTATATCCCCCAGCAGCTCAGGTTGCTTTTACAGCATGAAATTCTGCGATTGCCTGCTTTCTTGAGGATGCTGAGTTATGTTTGAAGCTTTGACCTTTAACTTTAAGCACCCTGTGCTGGGCCCAGACTATCAAGAGGATCCCCTGAGGATGGATGCTGCCAGGTCTGCTTCCTTTGCTTAGTGGATAAGTTTGCATGGAGGATGTTGTGTGCTGTGCAAAAGACAGCTTCTTTGGAGACAGGAATTAGGCAGTGTGATATGGTGAAGGACTTGGTTTCTTTTGTCCAGTGTCTAAAATACTTTTAATTCAAATGACCAACATTCAGATCTATAATTAAGCTTCAGCTTTGAAATGTCACTTGTTTTAACGTAGAAGAGTTTGAGAACTGCAGTTTTATTCCATCACTGTGACTAGTGGACTTCTGTGCTGGAACAGTGTGATACTCGTATTCAGTGCAACTCCCTCATTGCAGTTTAATTTTGCTTTTCAGTTATTGTTGCTAGAAAGAAACACTAGTATTAACTTTGATCACCACCCAAACAAGCTAGCTGTCTGTATCACGTGACCAGCATGTACGTGTTAAATCCTCCCTGGTTTTGTAGGGTCCGAGGTCTGCCTTTGGTTTGTGCTAAATAATGGGATTAAATTATTAAGAAGATGCTGCTGTTCTGCCTGATAAACCAGTGTCTAACCATTTTATTAGTTAGTGGTTTTGAGTTATGAAGCGTGAAAGGGTTTTCTGCAGTATTCACAGTTGCTCTATATCACCACTACAAAGTTCGCAGTAGATTACTATTAATGAAACATTATAATAAAATCATATCAGTTATAATAAATAATGTTACACTTAATGTGGATATACAGTTTACTCTGTTCTAAGTTCTTTGATGTGGATGAGACCAACACCTTCTACACTGAAGTGCTCTGCACTTCTTTTGTTGAATTTAGTTGTCTAAAACAGGTAATGATCCCCTAAATTTCATTTCATTGTCTGTGTACCTTTTAGGGAGATTTCCCTGATAATATTGTATGAACACTTTTTCTTTAGGCTTTCAAAATTAAGATTTTTTCAGTTAATCTACTTTTTATGATGTTCATATGTAGGTAGTAATGACATTCTTTGAAATCATATTTCAGACAAAGAATCTGTCTTGACAGTCTGATTTTTTTTTTATAGCATAGATCATTTCTGCTGTATCAATGTATTCATTTGTAATTAGGCAGATTGAGTTTTCCTTGTTAAGTCACTTAGTATTACACTCAGAATGACTGATTTCATCATTGGGGATTTATGGAACTATTCGTTGTATTTGTAGTAGTTTTTGAGACTATTAGGCAGTTGGAGCTGTTCCAGTCCAAATAGTTCTTTCTAGTTCACTATGAGGTGCTCCATGAAATATTGTTTGGAAATATTTTAGGCAATTACTTTGTAAAAGAAAGGTGACAGCGATTTTGCATATCTGGACTCTATCTTAAAGAGTACCTCAGAGTGTTTTTCACTTACTTTGGTAGGAAAGGATTTGTTCCTCTATATGTATTGGTTGTACCAGTTTCAGACATTAACTTCCGTAATTTAATTGTTGCTTCTTTTTTTTTTTTAATTAATCCATTTGCAGATGTGATGCAGATCCATCTGCCCTAGCTAAATATGTTCTGGCTTTGGTAAAGAAGGATAAAAGTGAAAAGGAACTGAAGGCATTGTGTGTTGATCAGCTGGATGTATTTCTTCAGAAAGGTATGGTCTTTGCTGTAACAATTAAGCTTGAGTGAAAAGCCTATTCATTCAACAATCTTTTACCATAGAATCATGTGTTTATCTCTTTGTTAGCTGTGTTACTTTGAAGTATGTAATTCAATTTTCATGAAGTAATTTGCTTTAAAAAACATGTATAGCACCGTATGCATATATTAGGTATGTGTTTTGTGTCCATTGGTATTCCTAGAAGAAAATTACGGATATTAAGAGTTATTGCCAGAATTAGAAGTACTGGAGCTCTGTATATATTCCAGGAATATTCTTCCAGAAGTTATATGAAGAGACATTAAATAATTCAATGAATGAAAACCTTTATGAAACATTGTCATTACTGACATGTTTCTTGGCTCTGTAAATGTCCTTTTAAAATATAAAATTAGCAGCAGAGTGTTTAAAAATATACTCTTAATGGTTTTAACTTCTGTGGTTTTTGACATTTTTAAAAAATTTATTTATTTTTAAGGCAAATGTTACCCGAAGTTTTGAATAATGGGCATTTGTACACTCTTTACTTTTAGAAACTCAGATATTTGTGGAAAAACTGTTTGATGCTGTGAATACAAAAAGCTACCTACCTCCACCAGAACAACCATCGTCAGGAAGCCTGAAAGTAGAATTTTTTCAGCACCAAGAAAAAGAGACAAAAAAAGAAGAGGTAGGCATTGATTTTATTTTAAATTCATGTCTTTTTTTTTTTCTTCACTCCTGTAGTTTGCTTATGTGGTTCAACTTCATCATGTTTATTTGTTTATTAACAATATTTCCCAAACTTATACTTCAGCATTAAAATATGTCAGATTTTTGCCTTGTATGTTAAGTACTGCTGCACAAGTTTTCTAAATGTAAGTGGGTGCTTCAAAGGTAAACCAAAGTGGTTCTGACTAGGCAGATGTAAATCAAGTCACTGCATAGTGTAGGAGTTGCAGTACAACCTACGTTAGTTCTTCGCTCAGGATTGCTGTTGTAGTTCTGCTGCCCTTTAATTCAGCATAAATCCAGGCTGCCATTCCAAATGGCAGTCCTCATTTCTCCAGCTGCTTGATCCAGATAACATCTTTATTTCAACACAAGTGTTTATGTTGTTCTTTGAGACAGAAAAAAAGCTTTGTCCGTTTCAACAGCAGCTCAGATTTGTCTGCATGAAAGTGTTAAACCATGATCTGAACCAGCTAACCTGCTGGTGAAGAAAAGACATTACTCTGTCAATCGTTGAATATTCACATCTTCCCAGATCTGTCACTGCCCCTTAGTATGTTTTGTCTACCTGTAGCAAAAGCAGATGTATTTTCAGTACATCACAATACGTACTGTTTATTCTGCTTTTATTTTCTCCCAACCTGTGCCTTGAATATTCCTAGAAATAGAAATCTAACACATTATGAAGGTTCTCTAACTGCATTAGATGCAAAAATACTTTTGGTTCAATGTTACTGCTGACTTTGCTTAGCATTTTGAGGTTTTTGTGTTTACTTGATTGTGCTAAAGTCTCCATGGTAGTGTGCTCATGTTTTGATTGAACATATATACCATAAATACAGATAGTGAAAGAGGAAGAGCGAGAGAAAAAGTTTTCTAGAAGATTAAATCACAGCCCTCCTCAGTCAAGTTCTCGCTACAGAGATACAAGGTAATAAATTTTGTTTTACCTATTGTATTATATCAGTAATCAGATGGATTTGGATTTTTATGGTGTTATCAAATATTTTCATTCTGTGTGGTCACCTAATAAGCCTAGAGATAATACTTTTATTGCTTTTGTGCATATGTAGTTAAATGGCAAGTATGTAAGTGGCAGTGTAAGCTGTCTCAGAGTTGGGCACGACTATCCCATTTGAGTTTTGTGACTCATGTTTGTATTAGATTTGTGGTTTATGTTACAGCGGTTACTCTGCTCAGTATTGAGATTGAATTGTGATGGTTTTAATTTAGAAGCCTTCCCTTCCGTAATTGTTGCCTTTTGGTGTTTTGCAGCTTGGGGAAGGTGCAGTGTTGGGCAGAAACAGAATTTTACCCAGGTTTTAAAATCATATAGATAGTAAAAGTAAAATGCATAAACCAAATAAAATAATTTTAAAAGTCTTTTGAGGGGAAAGGAAGGGCCATAGTTAGATTCCATTTGTAGCTTTTCGCTCTTTTTCCATTGCCATTTCTTGAGGTTTTGAGTGGTAGTTAAGGTTTTAAATTGTGGCTTCATAATTCTTGTAATTAACCTACCAAATTACATGTCTAGAAGCCGTGATGAAAGGAAAAAAGATGAACGTTCTCGGAAGAGAGATTATGACCGAAATCCTCCCAGAAGAGATTCCTATAGGGATCGATATAACAGAAGAAGAGGGAGGAGTCGGAGCTACAGCAGGAGTCGAAGTAGAAGTTGGAGCAAAGAGAGATTGCGGGACCGGGATCGAGATCGGAGCAGAAGCCGGAGCAGAACACGAAGCAGAGGTACCAACAGTTGGTCTCTAAAATACGGTGAATGTTGCCTACAAAATTTAGACACTTAATTTAAACACTATGTTCAAATGCACCAAAATTTCCTCTATTGTTCTTGTTTCTTTGTTCAAATTTAGCTTGGTTTTCTGTGGAAATAAGGCTTATGTTTTCAGTGCTTGTTTTCCCCTCTTTCCTTCCATTCTTCGCTAATACCTTTGGCTGTGTGAACCACTTTTAAGCAATGTTCTAAGACAGGCAGAAAAATCTGAGTTAGTTCATTTCATTAACTTTTAGGAAACTCGGAATCTGGTTTGGGAAGATACAGAAATTAATACCCATCTACAGAGGTGGAACTGGCAGGAATTATCTGTTTGGCAGCAAATGACCTGTCAAGCAGAACAGTACAGCTCTATTCTTTTTGTCTCGTCCCTTCCTCCCCTCCTTGACGTCATAGGGAGGGGCTGAAATTATTACAGTAAATATTTGCATTTGCACACGTATCCCTAGGATTTAAGACTTCAGTATAGTAGTTTTTCAAATTAAACTTCTTTAAAAACAAAGCTGCTTATTCAGCTGAAAAGATTGCCTTTTCTTCCAATACTGTTACTGATAAATTGGAAAAGGGCATTGAGAGTCATTTTGTATCTTTAGTCTGTCTTAAACAGTGTAGAGGTAAAAGCAGTCTCGTTTAAGTCTCCTGTGTGTTATTCTTCTTTCTGTAGAAATGGGCCTTGGTAACTCAGCCTTAAAAGTAGAAATGCAGAGTTCCTGAAAATATGTGAGCAGGTAGTTTCCAACCAACTTAAAAATGAGCAGTTTAACTATAAGATTGCAATGTGATTAAATCTTGATTTAAGGTTCATTTTACATAAACTGCAATGGTAATATGTTATAGACAGTATCTTACAGTGAAAGCTTTTTTTCTTTTTCTAAGCATGGTAGAAGTGTCTGTGTTATCCACACTTATTTTTAAGATATTTTTATTAATGTTCCTTTAACGTGGGGTTATTTGAGTCTATGAATTTACCTCATGACAGAGCTCTTCTGTCTTAATCTGGATACTTATTTGATGGTAATATTAGAAAATTGGGAGAATAGTTTATATATATTCAGAATAAAACATCATATTAGTGCTGTATCTGTCCGGAAGGGTTCCACACCTGTCTATCACCATTATTTCTCCACTCGTGACAAACCTTTGCATGTGATAAATACACACATTTGAATGCAGAAAAAATGAAGATACAACAGTAACAGTGTCTTGCATCATTAAAGATGTGTACCTTTTATAGTGTTTTCAAGTGGTGGTTACCTTTTTCTTGCCCATTGCTTCCCTTTATTCAGAATAACTTTCCGTCTGAAATTCTTAGACCATACGCATGACTGCAGATGTACTCTGCTTGAAGTTAAATAGGGTTTCTGCTGTACTGTGGGTATAACTGTTACTAAAAGACCCCAGTGGCTGACTCTGTACTTTTAAGATTATTATTTTTCTGATTAAACCTTTGGAATGTAGAATCATGGAAATAATTGAGGTTGGAAGAGACCTCTGAAGGTCATGTAGTCCAACACTCCTCAAAGCAGATAAACTGGAGCAGGTTGCTCAGGACCCTATCCAGTTGGCATGTAAATAGCTCCGAGGATGGAGACTCTCTAGACACTCTGGGCAGCCTATAGGACATTTCAGTTATTGTTTTTATATTTTGAGTTGAATTGATGTGGAATAGAGATACTTGATGTTTGCTTCTGGTGAAAATGTGCAAAAGGAATCACCCAATATAACAACTTTTTTTTTTTTTTAATACAGAAAGGGATTTGGGAAAGCCAAAATATGATATGGATAGAACCGATCCATTAGAGAACAATTATACTCCAGTTTCTTCTGTGACAAATATTTCATCCGGCCACTACCCTGTCCCTACACTGAGCAGCACTATTACTGTTATCGCTCCTGCTCATCATGGAAATAACACTACTGAAAGCTGGTCGGAGTTCCATGAAGAGCAGCTGGACCACAACTCCTATGGAAGACCTCCGCTGCCAAAGAAACGCTGTAGAGATTATGATGGTAAGTCTGTATTTTGTTAATTGCTTACTGCAGCTTTGGCCTCTTTCTGAAGAAACTGAGGTAATTTTCTTTTCCTGATCTCCTCTAATACTGTGGCTTTTTTCTGTTACACAATTTGGTGCTACACAATTTTTATCCCACTTTTTATTAACTTAGCTTTTAGACAGCTTTCTTTATTAGTGTTTGCATAGATTTTTAGTTTCTAGAATTATTTTATATAGATGAAAAATAGTATATTTATATTAAGAAGCTATTAAAAAATCCAGTTTTACTCAGGTTTTCTGTCTTGCATCATGTTCAAGCCAAATCCTGTATTTGATAGTTTTGGCCATCATTAGCACCTTATTCCGTACTATCTGAGAAATAATTTTTAACTAGAAAGGTCTAGAGCTACGGCTTCCCAGACTCACGTTAATCTGTTTTTTCCATGTAAGCTTTTCTTAAAACTGGGTGGCTTTTTGTGGTTATCTGTGTTTTAAGCTATCATTTTGCATGTCTCGTGCCAAAATCCACAGAAGAGGCTGCTGCAGTTGGCAGTGACTTAAGTAAATTCAGACAGTCAACGTGTTAGCTCAGAAGAGTTAAAATTTCCCCCTAAAGCTTTTTCTGAGGTTTTGGGTTTTTTTTTTCTGTTGTATACCACGATGGTGAGTTTAAGATCTAGGCCAGCTTACATTCGGAACTCTGATTAGAATAGAACTTGTTTTTCATTAAAGAAAAAGGGCAGCTGAGCTCTCAGGTGTCAGCAGAGTTGCACTTGTGAAGAATAGCTTTGCCAGTGTATGTCATAGCAATACTGCAGAGCAAGTGGAGTTGTGAAAGTGTAGCTTTGTTTTGAAGTTTTCTTCTAACGCGAGCTGAGCTGCAGAATGTTGTGTCATGGTCTCTTTGCTCTACAGTTTTTTTAGAAAGGAACAAAACATGCAGGCAAGTATACTTTCGAAATAACATCTCCAGGCATAACACTGGAACTTGGTTCCTTTAACAATCTCTCTTCTATAGCAGCTTATTATTTCTAGTTTCTGAGCATGAAGCAAATGGTAATGTGTTGGAAAACTGTGATATAGTTGTCCTCAGATTTTTACTGTTTTGGTGTGTTTTTTCCCCATACGTTTCTGACTATTACTAAAATCTCTCAGTTGATGTCTATTATGAGGAAATTCTTTCCTGTGAGGGTGGTGAGACACTGGAAGAGGCTGCCCAGGGAAGCTGTGGATGCCCCTTGCCTGGAAGTGTTCAAGGCCAGGCTGGATGGGGCTTTGAGCAAGATGCTCTAGTGGGAGGTGTCCCTGCCCATGGCAGGGCGCTTGGTACTAGATGATCTTTAAGGTTCCTTCCAAACCATTCCGTTTCCTCTTCCGTTTGCTTTCCTCATGGCTGTTTGTGTCTTCTAAATTTATAAGCTTATCTCTGTCTTCTGTGGCTAGCTGGTTCCAAAATACTGCTCTTCCTATCTGCACTTTTACATTTTTTGCTTGACGCTCTGCAGAACTTGTATTTTTTCCTTAACTTTTCAATTTATACGTTCTATAACTCTTCCTGAAAATGAGGTAATGCAGAATGCTCTTCAGCATCATGTTTTGAGGAAGCAGGCACTCAGCTTTCTTCCTATTTCACCTGAAGATGTTTTGAACTTTTCCCCCATATTGCATTGTATTGTGTTGAGGGTTTTTTGTGGATGCTGTTGCTAAACAGATAATCATAAAATGGTTTGGGTTGGAAGGGACCTTTAAGGGCCATCTTGTCCACCCCCAGTTCAATAAGCAGGGACATCTTCAACTAGATCAGGTTGCTCAGAGCCTTGTCCAACCTGACCTTAAATGTTTACAAGGATCTGCAGCCTTTCTGGGCAACCTGTTACAGTGTTTCACCATACAAATTTCTTCCTTATATCCAGTCTGAATCTACCCTCCTTTATTTTTAAACTATTACCCTTCATCCTATTGCTACAGCCCCTACTAAAAAGTCTGTCCACATCTTTCTTATAAGCCCCCATTAAGTATTCAAAGGCCACAATAAGGGCGCCCCGGAGCCATCTCTTCTCAAGGCTGAACAACCCCAACTCTCTCAGCCTGACTTCATAGGAGAGGTGCTCCAGCCCTCTGATCATTTCTGTGGCCCTCCTCTGGACCAGCTCCAATGTTTTACTTGCATATAAAAGAAAATAAATGAATGCATATTCATTTTTAATTAGATGTATGTATTTCATATTTACATATGTGTGTGTGTATATATATGGTTATACAATGCGTCTCTATGTAAATAACAAGTTTTGGCTCTTAAAACTATAGCAAAATACTCTAATTCTTCCCGAAATAATTGCAAAGGAGAAAAAGCAATCAGAGTAAATTTTCTCATGTTGGAATTTTACAATATTAACTTCTGACTTTAACGGGGATTTTTCAGTCCCAGTGTCTGCACTTTTTACTTAGTAACTGTGTTTTTGTTAATGTAATAACTAGATTTCATTCTTTGCTTTCACAGTTTATTACAATTTAGTGCCGGATTA
Source organism: Rhinoptilus africanus (assembly GCA_013400135.1). Classification (NCBI taxonomy): domain Eukaryota; kingdom Metazoa; phylum Chordata; class Aves; order Charadriiformes; family Glareolidae; genus Rhinoptilus; species Rhinoptilus africanus. The sequence goes on from VXBO01008946.1 coordinate 20,212, forward strand.
ATTCTTCAAGAAAAATCTAACTCCTGTATTTATTCTGCTAGAATGTTGCTTCAGTCTTCCTGTGTGCTGACTGTTAAAATAAACAGTCAGTTTCATTTTCCAATATAAATTTCTGCTGATATGTGAAGCTCTTAATTTACAAACTACTATGTTACATAGAGAATGTCTGGTATCTACTGTGAATCAAACTACAACTGTTAAATACTAACAACAATTTTTTTTTTTGATGTTTCAGAAAAGGGTTTCTGTATGAGAGGAGACATGTGCCCTTTTGATCATGGAAGTGATCCAGTAGTGGTAGAAGATGTGAATCTTCCTGGCATTCTGCCTTTTCCAGCACAACCCCCTGTTGTTGAAGGACCACCTCCTCCTGGACTTCCTCCCCCACCACCAATTCTGAGTCCTCCTCCTGTGAACCTTAGACCTCCAGTGCCACCACCAGGCCCCTTACCACCTAGCCTTCCACCTGTAACAGGTGATTTTAAAAGATTAAAACCCATTTTTTAGTAGAAAAGCCTGAATGTTACTTGGATTGTGTGCAGTGCAAAAAAAAGTTTTAAGAATGCCAACTATATTTTAGAAAGTTGTACTAGGCTCTAGTATGGCATAGCTTACCCGAAAATGATTGTTTTTTATTGTAATTGTTGCAAAGTTGATTGCTGTAAAATTTACATGTTAAATGTGAATCTTGACTATGGAATTATATTTTAATTGTGTTTAAGCAAAAGCATGGCATGACAAAACTCAGTTCCTTGAGTTTTATAGGAGAAGTTGTCTAAAACTGACTGCTGTTAGTAGAGAAGGGAAAATCCTGGAAACAACAGATATTGGGCACCACATCAAATTTATACCTAAAAATACATTAATTTCAATTAATTTTGAAGCTAACTTGTAACTAAGAAAATTCTTCAGCTTGTTTACTTTTTCATTGGAACATACTTTGGCTCAAATACTAAAAATTACATGGAGGCATGTGTTCCTGGCTGTCATTTATAAAATAGCAGTTTAATATTCAGTTCCCTTGTGTAGTGTAAAAACCGTTACGTTAGTTTTACATGATTATTCCTTTCTCTCTTTTTTTATTAGCTTAGATGTCCCACTTGGTAAAATTATTAAAGAATAATTGGTATTTGATATTGCTTGAAAGTTTCTTAAACTGTTTTCACTTCTGGTTGATAGTATATTTAGGTAAGAACTGAATTTATTTATTTCACTTAGTATGGAGAGTAACTGTATCATTGTGGGGATCGATTCTGCCTCACATGCTATTTCCAGATCTGTGTGGAAAGTCCAAATATATGGCTTTGTGTCTTTTTCCAAAACCTGTTTTTGACAATGATTAAATTGAAGGACAGGCTTGATTGCTTAGCTTTGAAAGTGCCATGTAGCCTGTTGTAAAAAAAGTCAAGCCAACCAACCAACCAAAACCACCCCTCAGTTTTAAGAAAGATCCCTTTGGCTTTCCACCATAGTTATAGGTTTCTTCTTGGGTATTTGGAAAAATAATTTCAGTCAAGTTAGTTGTTGTCATCATAGAATATTTTTGTTATATCCTATTAAAAATAGAATTTATTTCTTTGAGGGGGTTCTATAGGTCTTTAAAGATCTTATGTTGGTGAAGATAAATACTGGGTTAGCAATGCAATTTTGGTTATAGAAAGAAGGTGTGAGGAGAAATGTTAAACTATTCAAATGCTGTTCTCTGTAGTCTATGTTCTGAGTCATTTGCTGGTGGGGTTGGTTTCATATGAATGAATGGTGCAGCATCTTGTCTGTATACATGCCCTCTCACCCCTTGTTTTTTTTAAATAGCCTTAAAAAACATTTCAGATCGATTTCCTGATAAGTTGAGCGTAATGCGAGTGTAGTGGATAATAAATGAGCGCGGTGTTTTTCTTTGTTTTTGACAGGACCACCCCCTCCACTTCCTCCATTGCAGCCTGCTGGCATGGATGCTCCCCCAAACTCAGCAACTAGCTCAGTTCCTACTGTTGTTACAACGGGTATTCATCACCAGCCGCCTCCTGCTCCACCCTCTCTTTTTACAGCAGGTGTAGTACTGAGGCTTTGCCCACAAGGTTTGCTAAATAGAATAACATTGATTCATATTATACTGTACTTTTTAGAGATTATAATTTCATAGTTTGGTAGAATAAGTTTGTGTCATTTACACCGTGACAGTAACTTAACACTCTTTTTTGCTAACTTAGTTCAGGACGAGTAAAATTTGCATGTAAAATGTGAATCTTGACTCTGGATTAACAGTTTCACTGTGTTTAAGCAGAACATTTGGCGTGGCAGTTTTAGGATGGTTGTTATACGACTCTAACGTGTATCTTGTAATTAAATGAAATATTATATTTGAAACCTTTGGGGTTTTAACTGCAATTTATTTTAATTAGACAATTTCTTTGTTACCAGAAACGTACGACACAGATGGCTATAATCCTGAAGCTCCAAGTATAACAAATACTTCAAGACCTATGTATAGACATAGAGTACATGCCCAAAGACCAAATTTGATAGGACTCACATCAGGTGATATGGATCTACCACCCAGAGGTACGCTCTCAAAGTTATCCTTCCAAAGTTTAGCTGGTTTTCTTACATTAATGCAGATTGAGACAGTTTTCAGAGAATGTAATACTGGAAAACATTGTGGGGTTTGGTTTTGTTTTTTTTAATCTTTTGGAATTGAGAGAAGTTTAATTGAAATTGTGCTCCTAGCTGCCTCGTTTCTGCACTTTTACAGGTATATGACATATCTTGCTAGAGTTTTGCACAGTTACACTTGGCTGTAGTAACTGGTCACTTTGTATATCTTTTATACAGAAAAATGTTAATGTTTCTGTAACACTCTTAGGATGGTTTTTGCTGTGGAGAGGAGGGAGTTATTTTTATCTGGTAGCAGACAATTATGTATGACTAATCTTAACCTCATAGTTCTATGGCCCTGAGAAGAAGCAGCAGCATACAAAATGAAAAAGGAAGAGGAATAAAACTTTTTTTTTTAATGTGCATTTGTTTACATTCGTATGTATTTGTATTTAATCTTACTATGTTTTTGTTCGTGTATTTTCAGTGAGGAGTCTCCTAATATGATTCCTGTTCTTCATCAAGAGCCACTCCTCTCCCACCCCATCCCTAAATCTTGCTCTTAGGTGTTAGTGCACTGGAGTACTGTACATTTCCTATGAGGAGTATTTTTGTTTGTGACATCTAATAGTAGAATGGCGTTGTTAGCAGAAAAGGCATGAGCCTCAGAGGATTGTAGGGGACATTGTGAATCAGTGTGTGCAGTCATCTTGAGGCAGATTCCTTCTGTCACACCTCTTTTGTTTTCCCTGTCTGATGTTACTGTCAGAGATTGAAAGCTATTAGCAATTTTGATCTGTCACAGCATCTGTTGGTAATTAAGAAGAAAAGTCTGTGACCAAGATTTGATCCAGTTTGAAAAAGGAGCGTAGTCATTTCAAAATAAACAATTGTACTTTTCAATATAAGTTCAATGTGAGCAGAATACCTTGTAACACAGAAAATACGAAAAAATATTGTAAAACCTTTTCATCTGTTTACAGAAAAACCTCCCAATAAAAGTAGTATGAGAATAGTGGTAGATGCTGAATCCAGGAAAAGAACAATTGGTGCAGGGGATGGTGGAGTTCCTGCAAAGAAGACTTGGTTTGACAAGTGAGTGATCGTTCACACAAGGTTGGCTTAATAGTTGGAGTTTCGTGGAGCTTTTTCCCTGTAATCTGAAAGATGTGTAAAATCTATATAAATTGCAAGCAAGTTAACCTCTGAATAAGCTGACTGTACTAAAATAAATCACGCTCTAAGAGTGATCTGTATTTGACTGCCTTCTCTCAAAGGCAGTCTAGAGATAGCTGAAGTTGCTTTGGATGTTACAGAGATCTACTTCCTGAAATCAGGAATGATCTAAGAAAGGGAAGCTGCGGTATGATGGCTGTTAGGGATGACTGATTTTAGTTTTAAAATGTGGGTTGTGTCATTGCTATTTTGGATTGAGTTGCCAGGTGTGTTACTGACAGAAAATAGAGGGTGCAGTGCTCAGTGTCCAGATATACCTGGGGTGACAGAAGGTTGGAAGGGATTTTAAGTGATTAGTGGAACTGAGGAGAGCCTTCGAGTAGTAGTTAATTGAAGTGTTAGTGGGGAAAGTCCATGAGTAGCTGAGAAATAGTTTTTGGAAAGAAGCAACATGGAAGTCAGGACTTACTGACATAAGAAAATTGTGAATTATCTCGCAGATATTTTATGCTGGGTTATGCTGAGCGTATTGGTGGGGAAGACTACAGGTATATGGGCTTGTGTGTTGCACTTTTCTACACTTTTCTAAAATTATATTTTTTTTAAAGTCTGCAGATCTTCCTTTCTGCGTTTCATACACACATGCTCCTATGTAAGCCTATACAATTTAACATTGTGTTTGCTAGCGTGCTATGGATTTCTGGCTTGATTTTTATTTGTTGCAGGCAAAATTTTAACAGAACAAGTAGTCCAGGTTTCCCGAAGAAGTTGCCGTTTGGAAATGAAAATACAAAACTTGAATTGAGGAAAGTTCCCCCAGAACTTAACAATATCAGCAAACTTAATGAGCACTTCAGTAAGTTTGGAAACTTAGTCAACTTACAGGTAAGAGTCAACAAAGATAAGCCACTGTGCTTTGATTTGAGGTAGTTGCTAAAAGGACAATGCCAGTTGATTTTTACCTGCTTCCTTGAAATTTGTTTCTTAAACATGATCTCGTTGTTTTTAATGGAGTTGTCATTGAAAAAGCAGAAGTTAAACATTCTAGTTGTCTTAGATTTTAAACAACCATTTTCCTCACAGATAAAACTTTAAAGATACATTGGTTAAAACACTGAAAATTTATTTGAAGTGTGTTTTCTTCAGCCCTTTTCTCAAGTTTAGATCTGATATCATAAACCAGCTGTATTTTTTTGAGGTAAATGGTGAATACAGAAAAACTGTATTTCTCATCCAGAAAGCAGTCCCTGTGATGCAGTTTCTTTCTACTCCCATAATAATGGCAGTTTATCCCCTATAATCACTTTGTGGTGTATCTGAGTGACCCACATTTATAAACAGAAATGAGCAAACAATTAGAGAAAGATATGAGAGCTGCGAAGAACTAAGGCCTAACTTAGAGTGATGTTACATATTGCAGGCTGTATGTGTAATGTCAGTATTTCATACCCAGTCTCTGAGCTACTCAGTCTGATCTTTCATCGTGTTTCGTTATCAGCAAGGTTTAAGATGCCAGCTAGTGTTTTTATGTGCGCTTTCTTGTTTGCACTGAGAGGTTTACGGAAGAGGTGTAACAGAGTATTTTTGTGCCTGCTGATAGACTACAGACTAAACCTCCTGTGCCTGTCTGAATGCTGAGGGAATTTAAATCTCTCGTAATTGCTTTTAAATATTTCTTAAGCCTTTCCAGATAGATATTGTAAGCTATGCTCTTCTGCCAAAAGGTATAATTTTAGTTCTTTGAGTGTGTCTAAAATAATATGTTAATACTCAAAGGAGGAAAATGAAAATGAACTTTGTTGTCTAGCTCTCATACTAGATAGGACATTTATTAACTGACTCCTGTATTTTTTTATAGCAATTTTCTCTACTTCAGTGATGTTTCCTGTTATCTTTTAAACAGCTACTCTTATTTACAATAAGAAATAGCGTTTGTTTAGGTGTTTTAATTCAGTTTTTTTGTTGTGGTGTTTTCAACTGTTCCTAAAATTGATTAGCTTAATGTCAAGGTTGCTTTTCAAACAGAGTCATGAACGGGAAGTATTTATCAGCTGACCCATATTGGGTTTAAATTATAAGCTTCTGAGCCTTGAAACTAGTGATTTTGTGATAATCACAATGCAAATGAAAATCCTACATGCAGTAAGTTTTGTTCTTCTGTTTTAAATCTTAGGTTGCATATCAAGGTGATCCAGAAGGTGCCCTTATTCAGTTTGCCACACATGAGGAGGCAAAGAAAGCTATATCAAGTACAGAAGCAGTATTAAATAATCGTTTTATTAAAGTTTATTGGCATCGAGAAGGCAGTGCACCGCAAATCCAGACTACTCCGCAGAAGGTAGAGGATCTAAGTCTATTCAATCTAGAATTTTACCTAAAATATAATCTTTTAAACTTTTTTTAAGAATTTTTGTAGGAAGTAAACCAAGTACTTTTGAAGTAATGAATACTTCATGTAATTCTTTTCCAAAAGTTGATCTTTAATTCTAGATTTTTTTGACCTCAGACACAGGGTTCAGGAGTTGATTAGCAAGATAAGACTGGAGGTATTTAAAGAAAGCCCTTCTGTGACTTACAGAGAATTCCACTCTGTTGTCATCTCATGTGAAGCAAGATTTGATGCTACTGTCTGCTGGATAACATCTATTTTGCTTTAACTAGCGTAGGCTTTTTTTTTTTTTGCCTTCTTCTGGTGAGCATAAGAAAGACCACAGAGTTACATTTCTTTTCTTGGAAGATAATCTCCGTTTTCTTCCCAAAGGTGCTGTTTTTTCCTGTCTTTTCCTTTTTCCTTTCCTGTTTAGCATGCATACCGCTATAGAAAATAGAAGTAGAATTTATTTTACACAAAGGTAGCTGTATGTATACACACACATGAACGACAGTATAAGAGGAGACTAATTTTGGGGAAATGGGTTGGGGACATTTTATACTTTTAAGTGGAGAGGGAGGTGCTGATCTCCCTGGTATCTACTGGCATGGCAGTGGTTCAAAGCTGCATCAGGGGAGGTTCAGAGTGGACATTATGAAGCATTTCTTTACAGGGAAGGTGGTCAGACACTGGAACAGACTTCCTAGAGAGGCAGTCAAGGCCCGAAGCCTGTTAGTGTTTAAGAGGCATTTGGATAATACCCTTAATCGTATGCTTTAACTTCTGACTAGCTCTGCAGTGATCAGACAGTTGAACTAGATGATCACTGTAGGTCCCTTCCAACTGAAATAGTCTATTCAATTCTATATTTTTGGATTGAATTGCACAGTGGAGCACCTGTTGGTAGTTGTCACGTGCGTAGTAGCATTGGCAACTTTTTGAGAGTATGAAACAGCAATTACTGTTGTGGAGCTTAGATTCATAACCTCTGCAGCAAACCAGATCGGATTCCTTAACAGCCATAGTGATTCTACTCTAACGTAAGAGGAAGCCTGGATTTTCCCAGGTTGTGTAGGTTACTGGATAGGGTGTTGTCAGTTAGCTCCCGGTGTAGCAAGTCCTAAATACTGCTGTATCCTACTTCATTGGATTTGCTGTCAGTGTGGAACAACTCATTCTACACTTAAAAAATATGAAGCAGGATCTGTAGAAGAAAAGTTTACTTATTTATATATGCTAATATAATGAACAAATGAGTTGTTAGAGGATTCTTTCAATTGCTGTTCTAGGTTTTTAATTCTTTCATTCTCTGGACAGCGTATGTTATCATTCAGAATCAATGATTTGGTTTTCCGTAGCAATCCTGCTGTAGGGCATTGTAACAGTTTCTTTGCTCTCCAGTGCCCCACTTTTTATCTACAAAAATGGACTTTTAATGACACCTATCTCACTATCTCCCCAGTTACCATCCTATAGATTTGAGTTTGGGATCAAATTTATAAGTGTGACACTGGATCTGAACTAGTGCTACTCAAAATGGTATTTATTTTCTAAGCTTGACTTACATCTCGTCAGCCAGAAGAGGGCACTGGAGTATGTTATTTGCATTTACACAAATATTATCTCTGTTGAGAAGGATAGCTTGAACAGTTACTGCCATCAGCTTATTTGCTGTTTATGCTGCCAAGCTTGGTGTATTTCCAAATAAATGTCTGGTCTGTATATTTGTTATTTTGCAAAACATCAATTTTAAATAGTCTTATGGTTTTTAGTAATGTTACTAGCTTCCCAGCACACCACCTTTGGCAAGTTATCTTTGATGGTTTGAGAATGAGTTCCCCTTAGTACTAGGTGACAGTATTAAAGGTTCCCACTTCACAAAGGACAGCCGGAAAGGCGTGAGTCAGGAGACTGCAGTTTGAAGTCTGTTATGGGCAACAGAGAGCGCACAGTGACAAGAAAAAATAAAACAGGAAATAAAAATTTTAGGTGCAAGGCTTTCATGTTCTTCTAGCCCAAAATATAAGAATTACAGAATTGTTGAGTCAGTAAGCAGGTATTTTAAATTCATAAGCCTGTCAGGTGCATGAATACTTACTTCCCTTTTCCTTTAAATTAATATTTGCTATCCTGTCTGAAAGTAGTATGGAAACTCTTTTCTTATAGTACTTCACATACTATAAGTATTTGAATTTTTGTTGAGATTTCTGGCATACTAATTTATTAATTACAGCCGAATTAATTTCACCTTTATTTATAATGGTTTCTGGACAGATTTTTTTCTGTCAGGAACTAGAGACAGGCATTTGAAATATTTTCAACGTAAAATCAGTTGGCTTTTACGTTGTCCCTTCAGTAATATCTGTTCCTGCACAATTTCTTGACCATTGCTGTTACCTCAGCAGGATTACTTTGGAAAATTCTTATGGAAGTGGAAGTACTTAGTAAAGATGGTGGGAGTCAACCATAATAAATTATCAAATAAAAGGCTTCTGCCAGGAAGCAGAAATAATATGCTTTCTACATCTGCGGTAGGTAAAACAACAAGTACTGGGATTAAAAGGCAGCACAGGAGATTTAGGTTAGATATTAAAAAATATTTTCTAATGCTAAAAGATGATGAAACACTTTTGCCAAGCAAGGTGATAGGACTTCTTTCATTGGAAATATGTAAGAACTAGATAGATAGATACTGTCAGTAATGGCTTCAGTATAGCTGACTTTGCCTCGGAGTGGAGGAATGAATTAGGTGACCTCCTGAGGGTCATAAGTATGACAGGAAGCTTGCTTGGAGGTATATTTTTTTCCTCCTTAAGTGTTTAATGTTTTTGTCAAAGAAAAAAAAGACAAGGTGTTAGCTGTCAGGGTATATCCATGGTAGGTTCAAAGATTAGCTGCTCTGTATTCTTTTTCCTCAGTCCCATGACTGCGTGTCTCTATATCCTTACTCCTTTTTTGTTTTGTCCAAGTTAAACACATGGGAGATGAGAAGCGACATACTGCTGTAAAAAGCAAGAGTCTTTATGATACAAGTTGTATCTAAATGGTTGATGATGAAAGATTTGTGAAAGGAATCAGAAAACTGCTAATTACTTTTTACTCCGTTCAAACAGGTGGAAATTAAGATAGTCTAAGATGTGAGTCACAGAAATAGATCAGACTCGTTTGACTTTTGAGAGTTGCAAGTGCAAAATAGATGTTATTGCTGTATAGTATAACATCCTAAATCTCATGATGTATTTATTTATGCCATCAGGTGAAAAAGCTATGGAATATTTGAAAGGAAGAAGTGTAAATCTAAATGCCACTGCAGCAGTTTCTTTGTGTATTTATTGAACTGCATTACTATATATTGTAGCAGTCTTTTGTTGTTAATATTATGATATGCTTTTTGGGGGGTGGGGTGGTGTTACAGGTAATACAACCCTTAGTCCAACAACCTAGTTTACCGGTAGTGAAGCAGTCCGTCAAGGAGCGATTAGGTCCGGTACCTGCAAGTAATATCGAACCTGCAGAAGCACAGAGTGCCAATACAGAAGTCGCTCAGGTATGGATGAAAATCAGTTGCCTTTCTGTTACAGGTTCCATAGTGTATGAACGTATCCATTACAGTTACTCATATAGTGCAAGTACAGATTTACTACTTCTAAGTGCATCTAATTTGATTTTGAGTGGTGTTTTGATATTCAGGTTTTCCTCAATGCAGTGATATTTGGCTTTTTTACCCAAGCATGGTGTGTAATTTTTAGTATCATAGCTTTTGACTTAGTAAAAAAAACCCCAAAGACTCTGACAATATTTCGGTAATGTTGTGTTAAATTGCAGTTTTCAGATTTCAAAACAAAATTGGTTTCTATCCAAAGAACTAAAAACTATCCTTTTTTTTAATATCATATATGTTAAGCAGCTAAAAATATTAGAGATGGATGGTCAGCATCTAAAAGTTTTTTCTGTATTTGTATATCACCCTCCATACTAGGAAGACTGTAACCACAGAACTAATAACCACAGAAGCTGGCATATTACTCCCATTAGAAAATAACTACTAACCTTTAAATTTTTATTGTGTTAGAAGTATCTCATTATTAGTATTGTGCCACTACTTTAGTTTTACTTCTGAAAAGGAACAGCACCACACTTCAGAAAACATTTGTAGTTTAAATTCAAACAACAGCTTTCTGCAATTGATGCCTACAGATACCAGATTATAAAACACAGAAACTGAAGTGTAATTAAAAGGCCTGTGTAGATAATCCTTGGCCAACTAACATGTCTTGCACTTCTTGCAAAAAGTATGTACTTTAATCTTTGATTCCAAATTTGAGTTTATCTTTGCCTTCTCCAATCTAGTTATAGATGTGTAACTGTAAAATCAAATATCTAAAAGTTATTTTATCAGCTACTTCAGTATTATTTTTCTTGTGTTATTGCTCAAAAGCCTATTGTTTTATATTTAAATATGTTTTTTCTAAATTCCCAGCATTTGGAATTACAAAGGAAATGGTAAAATATTCGTAAAGTAAAATATATTTGAACTATAATTTTATTTTGTTTTCTTAGAATGTGACTAAATTGTCTGTGAAGGATAGACTGGGTTTTGTGTCAAAGCCAGTTACTCCAACAACTGAAAAGGTAAGACAACGACTTGTTCTCTTCCTCTCACATTTAATTTCAGTAGAATTAATTTTATTATAAAACCCCTTGTCTCAATTTTAAGTTTGTTTCATAACTATGAATAGATTTACTTGTTAAAGTTTAGTTTTATGAAGTATAATATATCAAAACTCAGCAAATTGCTAAAGGACTATAAGAATAAAATACGTTAGCACAGAAGCTGCTATTTTGTGTTTTTTGTTTTAATGTAGTAAGTTCCATTTATTCATTCATGAAAATAACTAGATATTTTCCAGGATCTTGAATTGTTAAAACAACGCAGAAATAAATAAATAAATTTTGACACCGCAGTTGAATGAGGTTCAACCTCATTTCAGCCTCATATAGAAGGGTTGAAGGCCTTTCTATAGAAAGTTTTTGGGGCTTTTGTGTCCCTTAAAAGGTAAACATTTACCCCCTCATTTGGTCTCACAATTTGCAGTACTTGTGAGAAGATAAAAGTGGGAATTATTAAGTATAGAAAGGTCAAACAGAGGTAAGGTGGGAAAGGTGCATCCGAATGGTGGTTATGAGTTACATATTTTGCTCAGTGGTTGCTATTTTCAGAAGACAGGATTTGTTGATGTATTTACTTTAGTAGCAAAGTTTGTGATGTGTGTTTCCAGATCTGTTTAGCACCTTAGGGAACAGCCTTCCCTAGTGTTTATAGCATTCATTTGAGAAGACTTTTGGTAGAAAGGCAGCAAGTTTTAGCCGGTAACAAGATTCCTGTGCCTTGGCATATATCTTTTCTATTGAGAATTGGCTTGACCTGAAATGAATGAAATATCCACTGCGTTTCCCCCCCGCCTCCTTCAGTGTGACTGTTAATGCATTTAGTGGAATCTAACAAGTAAAATTCAAAGATACTATGCTGTACTTAGCATACAAAGGTAACAATGTTTAATGTTGAGATTTAATTGTAGAGGATGTCTCTTTGGCTCATTTCATGCTGTCCACCTAAATACGCTGATCTTGTCTTCTTGCCTGTGTTTTGATGTTGGTTTGATTGGTTGCGTTCTTGTTGCCCTAAATTAGTTGCAGATAAGTATCTTACTGTGTAACTACATTTTACATACATGCTGTATACTTACTTTAGAAGTCAGTAGTCTGATTCAGTTTGAATGGAAATACTTTTTAGTATGAGGGTTGAGTTATCCTGAAACACTTCTACGAAGAGTAACGTCATGCTAAAATGATTTTCCTCTGTGTTGTCTTACAGTACAGACTGATTTTGACTAGCTGGTGGGCTATTCAGTGGACTGGTTGTGAAGCAGCAGTTTCTTTTATCATTTTTAGTAGGGTTCTGAAACTTTGTCTGACCTGTTTTTACCTATTGCTGTCCCTTTATGAGGAAATGCCTTGCTTAGTTTGCAGTGATAATGCTCTATAAACCATTAGACATTAAAAGATTGACAGCTGTTAAAAAACGTGAATGTCATGTCCTAGATGGTTTTTTGCTTCTGACTGAGTGCAGGGTTTGACAAAAACTTTCTAGCAAGAAAGCAAGTAGCTGTGCTTCCCAAAAAGCAGGAGGAAAGGGAGATGAGACAGTCAGCATGAGGCCTTTTCAGATCTGTATAGGGACCTGCATTTTATGAACTGGTACACAGATTCACACTATTCCTTCTCTTGGATAGTATTAAGATATTTAGAAGACACTAACGTGTCGCTTCTTGCTCTGCTCTGTTAGTTGATGCAGGTACATCCCCTGTGGCATGTCTCCTTATATTAAAAGATGAGGAAGCGTGGGTTCACTCTGCCATGAAGACAGTTCAGGGCAAAAGGAGTGTGTCAATATTTTTGACTTTACTTGGTCCTCTGTTTGTGATGTAGTCAGTCCTAAACCTACTTTGTAATAGGAACTATATAATTGGGATGTGCATAAATTAATGTGCTTTAATAAGTTAAAAAAAACCCCTTCATCTTGTTTTTAGTGGCCTGCTTGGAGCATTTTGTATCACCTTTTGTAATACCTCATAACACGCTTTGATTTTTTTCTGTGTTGGATTTTTTTTGTTCTCCTCTCTGCACTGCCTACTCTAGAAGGTACTTTACTGTGGGAAGAAATAGTATAAATAGCGCAATGAAGTGAAAAGCTTTCATATGCAATGTTCCTGTTATAAATTCTGAGCTCTAGATCTTATTTTTCCAATCTTTCTTGACTGTCTTTTTTTTTCTTCTGTTGGTGGGCATTGTGTCTATTTTATGGAGTGCATGATGACCAATAGACTCTGCATGCGTCTTTTAATTTTCCACATATATATGTATATAAAAAGTATTCTTAAACTCCTGGAAATCATACCAATTCCGTAATTGCTGTGATTTGCTAACAAGGTGGACAAGATCATGCCTATATTGTTTCCAGCACTTAGCTGTGGATTTTTCAATGATGACATGGCCAAAATGTCCTTTAAGGAATGTGATAAGAAAACAGTGTAGTCCAAATCTCCGCGTATTGTGGAGATGTGCATAGTATACTTTAGAGAGGTTATAAAGCAGGCAGTTGTGTTCTCAGTAAGTCACGGAGAAATTTTCATACCTTATTGCAAGTGTAGGAAAGAGAACAAAGAGACATTGGAGTCTCTTCCTTTGCTGTACAGTGTTAAAGACGTCCCTGTACTAGAGCTACTTCTCCTTGATTGTGCAAGCTCAAATTTGCATAAACTGCATATGAAAAGGAACAATTGTATCTACTTTAGACCTTAGTCTCTAAAATTATGTTGAATTTTTACTTGGAAAATTCATGCAGCCATGAAAAATTGTATTTTAAACTTCAAAACAGAGAGGAAAAACTTCAGTTATTCTTGTGAAAATCTCAGACTTCTGTTTCCTTAATTATGCTCAAATACGTAAAATTTTGCGTATTTGAAACTTGGAAGTATCTGTAAAAGCTCAATGGAAAGGATTTATAATCTTATGTTTATAATTCTTGTATATCTCGTGGTGCTGCCTCTTCAAAAATGGTTTAGCTTCAGCAACTCCAAGTATAGTTGTTGCACCAAATTTTTATATTCCATATCATCAAAACAGACAAAAGAAAAGACACTTATCTATTTTTTAAGCATTCATGTTTTTTTAAAAAAGAAAATTGAAATTCACTGGCAAAAAAATAAAATGATTTCCTCCTATAGGTTTTATCCACTTCTACTGGCTTGACAAAAACTGT
>VXBO01008947.1:0-69720 GCA_013400135.1 Rhinoptilus africanus
GTTTTCTTTTACTCTCTTATATTTGTTTCTTCATGACATAATTATTTTTACAGATGTTAGTGTGGCAGTTGTGGAATTTTCCTGAATGCATTTCACTTGCCTTAGAAAACATCTTCTAGACATGAGAAATAGATACTTGTGATATTGTAGCAATAGGAATCCTAAAAGCCTTTCATGCTAACCTGACTTTTTCCTTTTAAATTTGTTTGTTCCATTAAACAAAAAAAAAAATCAAGTTTTGAAATATTTTTTTTCTTTTTATATATTTAATAGGCATCATATAGAGGATATAAAACCAGGCAGTGGGTTAACAAAATGAGAGCAGCACAAGTAATTCAAGCCTGGTTTCGAGGCTGGAGAACACGAAAGGAATATGCATCTGTGGTAGAAGCTACACGTGTTATTCAGAGTCACTTTAAAACAAAACAGCAGCGGACACGGTAATACTGAATTTGATATAAATTTCTCTACTTTTCAAAGGTTTTATTAGATAATTATTTAGTGCTGCTTTGCAGTCTGTCAAATGCCTTTAGATTCTCAGGCTCTGACCCCGCAGCATATATGTAATGTGCATGAACATAATCCTGTTGATGCAAGTGGGATTATTCGTTTGTAAAGACTTTTCTTATGTTTGAATATTTTTCTGTACTGGAAGCTACCTCACAAACTTAAATTTTGCATATTGGGGAACCTTCACTGTTTTCTTACTACAATGCAAGCATTGTCAACTTTTGGAAAAAAACCTGAAAAGCATTTTCGTGTTAGGTTTTTGAAAATGAAGTTCTGTGCACTTACCATTCAAAGAAGATGGAGAGCAACCCTTACTGCACGAATGATTCGACATCAGTTTCTGGCAACTAAGAATGCTGCAGTTACCATTCAGTTGGCATATAGAGAGTACAGGGCTAGAAGACTTATAAGAAAGGTATGTTTTCACTTGCATTCTGCTGTGTCATTGGTTTTTCAAAAGTTTTCAAAGTATTTGAGTGATTTTTGTCATCAATGCGCAGAAGTATAGAAAAGAAAAAAGATGGGGTGGAAACAAATATTGTTTGAATCACAACTGTTCAATCCTCAAATTACTACATTTTCTTTTTGCATTGATCAACGAGGTTAATTCTTGTTTTCGAACAGTTACAATTGTTGAATTACCCCTGTCTATACCGATAACAAGATAAAATGTATGATTTTCTGCTGGCTTTACTGCTTACAAAGGATTAAGCTAAACTTCCCATATTTTGATTGCATTTAAGTGTGGGAAAAGACCTTCCAAATTGTGCAAGTGCATTTTTATATAAAGTAGAATTGCATGAGTTTGCTTATATTTCCTTTTTTTTCATTCTTTTTCCTATGATGGAAAGAAAATATCTAGAACTAAAATATAAATATATATTGAGCGTCTCAGGAACGGACAAAATTTTAATCATCAATGCATTCTTTAAAATCTCTTTCAGAAACTTCAAGCTGTATGTTTGATCCAAAAAGTATACAGAGGTTTCAAGGCAAGAAGGAAATTTCTTCAACAAAAAGCTGCTGCTGTAATTATCCAGAATCATCTGAGGGCTTGGCAGGAAGGCAGGCTTCAACTTATGAAATACAACAAAACTAGAAACGCTGTTGTTAAACTACAAGCATTTATACGCGGTTATTTAGTCAGAAAAAAGGTCGGTATACTTCAAGTTAAAACTATACTTTTGATGTAAATGTTCTCTATAGCTGTTTTAGCATTGGTTCTGTCTGGCAAGAAAAGGAAAATCTGGTCACTTCTTGAACTCAAATTCTTGTTGACTGCTTTGGGAATTGGTTGGGTCAGAACAGATCAAAATACAGTTTGACCATTTTGACCCTAATTCTTTACTACTAAACTGTTTTTTCATTGTTGGGTGTTTTTTTTTTAGCTTCTGAGATCTTTGTGGCTTGCCTATAGCTGATACTCCTGCACACATATGCTTACAATCAAACTGTTCTCTGCTGTATATTAATGTTGCTTGCGATTGCTTCTACATAATTGGTTAGATTAGAGACCTAGCACTGAAAAATGGCAGCTTACTTAGTTCTGAGGTAATGACTTCTGAGGCAGTTCTTCAGCATCTAATGGTATATTGCTGTGCTATATGGCCTTTGCATAGATGATCAGCTACCTCTGAGTATGGAAATTAATGATGTTCCTTTTTTTCCCTCTACAGATTTCAGAGCAAAAGAGACTACTTTATTTTGCAGCAGCTGCATATCATCATATCTCTGCAATTAAAATTCAAAGGGCGTATAGGAATCACCTCATTTTAAAACTTGCACAAAAGCAGATCTCGTCTGTTCTTATAATACAGGTTAGTCTAAGGACAAATTTTTTTGTGTAACACAGTCTAATTTCTTTTCTGTCACCTAGGCTGTAGCACTAAGACACTAAGTTCCTTTACATGTGAAAACAAAGCTAAATTATGGAGACTGTAATTTACTAAATGCTGCTTGTACCCAGCTAAGCATAATAGAGTGGATCTCAGCAGGATCTGGACACTTAAGCACTTTAAAGCTGAGGATGGATAGAAAAGTTTGTTTCTGTGAGACACTCAAGCTTGCTAAAGGAATCTGCGTGCTATCTTAGCCTAATTCTTTACATCCAGCTGGAAGCAGGAAAGATCAGACTCAACAACCTGTAAGGACTGTGAAATGAAGAGTATCTCCTTACACAGTCCCCTGGGATACAGTGATTTCTTTGGTTGGATGTTTCTAACCTGCCAGTGGTACCAAAACTTGTCTAAAAGCAAGATCAACAACCAGGTCTGCATTGCAGTACTGCCTAATAGTAAAAATTATCTTCAGGTTTCCAGACTGACCATTAGTTTATTAAATTTTTATGAATGCTTGTTTAGGATGGGAAAAAGGAATCTAGGGAAGAATCTTAAATAAATAAATAGAAATGTACTTTAATTTTAAACAGAGGTGGTTCCGAGCAAAAATGCAACAAAAGAGATTTCTCAGAGATTATCAAAGAATTATTCAATTACAACGTGTGATTCGAGGGTGGCTAAAACACAGAAATGATGCAGCAACCATAATCCAGCGAAAAGTACGAAGATTCCTTGCCTGTAGACGTAGGAGAAAATTTGCGGTTGGAGTAATTAAATTTCAGGTAAATACCTCTTACGAGAAAATTACTTTTTTAAAAAAATTATTTTTATTTTTTCATTTTCTCTTTCATGGGTTTTTGGGGAGAGAAAAGGTGTTTACTTTGGTTGGTGCATTTATCAGTTAAATTGCAGGCCAGGTCAGCTTCCGTTTAGACATCAAAGCTAAATGCAAACAGATAATGAAGTAATATTAAGCAGATACTGGTTGAGGTGACTTACATGGGAGTGCGTGTGGAGTGTATACGTGTGTTTGGTTTTCTTTTTGGTCTTGAAAATCCAGTATTTAGAAGATTAAACACTGAATGGTGGTTACTTAAAAATTAATAACCAAGGTAATTAAATACCTTGTGAGACTTGTATCTGGTAATGGAAGTTCAATTCTCTTGTCTCCTCTTCACAATCTTTTTCTTTTTGTGAAATTCCTTTTGTGTAGGCATTGTGGAGAGGATATTCTTGGAGAAAGAATAACGACACGGCAAAAACTAAAGCTTTAAGACGCAGCTTAGAAAAAGCTAATGAAAAAAGCAGAGAAGAAAACAAATTGTGCAACAGAACTGCAATTGCTATTGAATACCTTCTAAAATACAAACATCTCTCTTATATTCTTGCAGCATTAAAGCATCTTGGTCAGTATTTTATTTTGTTATAACTGATAGAATTCCAAAGATGATAGAAACTGGAATATTTCAGCTGAGAAGAGTTCGTAATGAAACTTAGGCTTTCTGCATTATTTTAAAACAAACATGTTAGAGTATACTGAGGCTTTTTTTCCAGACTAAAATGAGATTACTGATTTAAGAATGATACTAAAATAGTTATGTAGAGAAAGAAATCCTATATGGTTGCTCTGATTTCCTGCCAGTCCTAGTAATACTATGCCTTACATGAGTCAGTTATATCTACTATCAGCATATATTCTCTATATATTGCTTGATCTGCTGAATTTTTAGTCTGGAATATTAAAAGTATTAATTTAAATACTCGTTTAGATCAATAATTGTGGGGTTTAGTCCTTTGCACTTCTACTTAAAAATGAGAAAAAAAAAATGGTTTGCAATTGACTTGCTTGGCTTTAAAGTCTTCCTTATTTTTTTTTTAATTATCGTAGAGGTGGCTACCAGGCTGTCCCCACTCTGTTGTGAAAATATGGCCCAGAGCAGAGCAATCTTCACTATCTTTGTCCTGATCCGCAGTTGCAACCGGAGTGTTCCATGCATGGATGTGATCAGATATTCAATTCAGGTTCTACTTAATGTTTCAAAGGTAACTTTAATGTTTTCTTTTACAGATTTATAAACTGTAGACTACTTTATTGCAGTTATTGAGTATGGATTGATTTTTTTTTCTAGAGGTTTTTACTTTGAAATTTAAAATATTTGCTAAACATAGTTTTTGATCATATACCCATTGTAAAGACATCTACATTCAAAATCTCATTTTTTATTTCAGGAAAATGCATTTAACATTTAGGCTAAACTTATTTTAAAATTTCTCTAAACTTATTTATTCTTCTATTTTAAATGTTAAATCAGATTCTACAGGTCTCTAAACAAGGAGGGCCACAAAAAGTGACCACTTTTTGTGACCTATTACGATGGTGTAAAACACAGAAGTGATTTTTATCGCTTGGATGCCAAATCAGCTACAAACTTAGTCTAGGGGAGAATAAGGATGGATTTTGCTTTTCCCTCTAACCTGAAAGGTATTTTAAAGATCTGTTTATATAAACTCTCGTCTCTTTCTTGTATAACAGTATGAAAGAACTACTCAAGCAGTTTATGAAGTAGAAAATTCTATAGATACATTACTAGACCTACTGCAAATGTACAGAGGGAAAGCTGGGGACAAAATTTCAGAGAAAGGAGGAAGCATTTTCACAAAGACCTGTTGTTTGTTGGCCATCCTTTCAAAGGATTCAAAAAGAGCTTGGGTAAGATTTAAATGTTTTGGGTTTAATAATTCAATGTAACATGCTTTTCTCACATGTTTTGGTGTGATTTGTAATTTCTTTTTCTCTCCATCTCTACTATGCCTATTATGGTTGTGTTATTAATTATGACGAAACTCTGATTTGTTTTTTTTTTTAAAAAAAAAATATGCTTTTTCCAAACTGGTGAAAACATTCACCGTTTTGTGCTTTCTATGCCCCGGTCACCCAGAGCTATTCAGTAAGACACTGAGGTTCTGATCCTGCAGTCCTTGCAAAACTATGGTATTGCAATCTCTACTTTACACAGTGTTTTGATGAAATTCTATCAATTACTTAGCATTAGATATAGTTTAGTTGCCACTTAATTAACTTTTATGCCATTTCTGATAGTTTCCTGTTGCTTTTCAGATAAAGTTAAGGTCTTTTTTGTCAGTAACAGCTACCAATGTAATTGTCCATGACTTTGTTACAATACAGTATGTCAACACAGAGACATAGCCTATTTCTGAAAGAAATTTCCTTTGTTCATGCCTATTGCTAGAATCCCTAATAAGGCTATTAGGGTAGTCTGGGTTCTATGCTGTAAATTCACTAGCTGTGTATCCATCAGATATAAGCGCTTAAGTTTTCCAGTCACCTCTGACCACATTCTTTCATTTCTATGAAGATGGGTACAAACAGTAATTTGTGTCTCTGTACCAATCAGTGAAGGCATATGCCAATGACATATGTGAAATTTGGTTTTAATGAGAAATTAGAAATGTCTGACTTGTAAGAGCTTGAATTTTCTGAGATCTCAAGTCACACACCAGTCGTTAAGTATTTTGAAGGCATTAGACCACTGACTTGTTGTAGGTGTTCTGGCTTTAAAGTGATTTCGCTGTACTTGTGGGTAGAAGTTCAGCTTAAGTTATGAACATTCAGTTTTCATTGAATAAAACAGATTTCTTGATTTGTTAAGTTGCTTTCGAACTCATAGTATTAACTGTGTACTATTTTCACCTTTTCTCAGGAAATCCGAAACACACCAAGAGCTGTTACTTGCATTCAAAGCCTGTATAAACTTACAGCTCGTAAACACAAAATGGATGCAGAGAGAACACTTGTGAAGCAGAGAACAAACACCTTCTTAAGTGGAACTTCCTCTGTTCCAGTAACTCCTCTAAGAATAAAAACAGTTTCAAGGTAGGAGTTGAAAAATTAGTCGGCTGTTTTTGCTGTGTCAATATAATATCTTAATTGCAAGCCACTGATGTTTTCACAGAATTAAACCAGACTGGGTTTTGAGGAAAGACAACATGCAAGAAATTGTGGATCCTCTGCAAGCAATTCTGATGGTGATGGATACACTTGGTATTGCCTGCTGCTGACATGTAAATGATGTATATGAAAATGCATTTGTACAGCGTATATGTAGTACACAGCTAAATGATTCTGAAAGGAAGCAAATAAGTGTCAAGCTACCCTTGAAAATGTTTTTTCAAATTGCAGTGAACATTCTGTAACTCTTCTATATTGTGTACAGCTTTATAAATCCTATTTTGTACTACTACCTAAAGGAATTGTACAATAAAATCATAAGCCCTGGAAATTTCACTAGTGCAGTAATGTATCGACAGAACTGTGAAGGTTACAAATAGTGTGGTAGTCCTCGCTCTGATTAAATATTGTAGAAAGCTGTTAAAAACAGTTGTTTGTGTGGGACATTTATGCTGGCTTGTCGGTTCTGGAGAGGTACAGGTGGGAAGGGAGGCATAGTCTGTGGATTTCAAAACTGGCTACTGTTTTTGGGGAGTAAGGTTTTGAGGGATCGTGTGTGACTGCAGGAAAATCTTATTTTTTTTTTTAGAATTCCTTTTTTTTTTTTTTTAAACACTACAAGATTATGATGGAACAATGGGATGTTGTAAGGGCGAATTTAGAAATTCTGACCTGATATTTTAAGGGAGGTGATTTGTGAGTGCCCTCTTCCTATCGAGTGAGCAGCACATACAAACGTGCGTCTCATCTGGCTGAATAGATGGTGCTCATCATGGCATCTCCCTTAGGGTCTGTTCTCTTGTGCCTTGGAACTGCATTGTCTTCAAGCAAGGCCAGGAAAACAAAAACTGTAAAACTATACCCCCCCACTTCCAGATTTAAAGATTATGCCTCCCAAGTGCAGAACATGATGCTAAATCAACTGGTAGGCATTAGTCAGTCAGGTGATAATGCATTGTAAAGAAGGTTCTTTTTTTGATTGCTTGATTTTTTTGGTGTTGTTTGGGTTTTTATTTTGCTTAAAAAAAGACTCAAAAGGGGCTAACTGTAGACAACAAAACTTAACAGTCAGATAATAGTAGTGGCTATCTCCTTAATGTAAGAGCCTCCTGCATGAGTCATATATAGAATGCAACAGACTGGCTATATGGGGATAGGCTGGAGGAGGGGGGGAATTTTCGTTTCCTCTTACTTCAGCCAAGGTAAATAATCTGATAACAGAATGCCCTTTAAACTTGGAACCTGGGAGGTTCTGAGGTGAACTGTTGAATTTGTTTAAATCGTTCCATAAGCTCGCTACCTGGTTTCACTGTAAAACAGTAAATTCTGCCCTCTTTACTGATGTAAAGGGTGCAAAACGCAAGTTGAATTCCGTAAGTCTAGTGTTCAGGTATTTGGAGAACTAAAATAAATGAACTTAGTGCTGAGTGAAATAACATTACAAAATACCATGGACACTAAGTCATTTGTGAATCCCTTTGAAAATCCAGTTAATTATTTACAAAATTAATACTTAGGGAGTTTTCACAGGGGGTGGAAACTGTAGATGGAGACAGTAATGAAGATGAGATTTCAAAGCTGTTTTTTCTTCCTAGTTATGACGTATTCAGGCAAACTCTTTGCAGAAGGTAAATACACTGAATTCTATTGTTAATAAATGTACATTGAATCTAAAACATGCAGTCTAAAGTAACTTAAGTCTTTCATATCTTTACCAAGAGTAAATACTTTTTTTAAAAATATAACTGCTGAGATGGCTGATGATCCTGATTCAGCTGTCGCTGTAGCTCAGGGCTACAGTTTCATATATAAGCTTCAAAGCTGTAATATTGAAAAGTTATGAATTTTATTCAGAAAATGCTTCTTTTGAAATTTATTTGAGTAGGTTTTAGGCACTTACACAACTTGAGTTTTGTACTATTAAAATATCTTATATATTGAAATGTCTTGGTGACTGAAGTGTTTTGGCTTACATGCAGCAAACGAGTGGAAGTTAAACAGAACCTGCAGAAGCTAGTTGGGGGTGGGTTCCGCATTTCCTATCCCTCTTTTCAGTATTGCTTAAAGTTCCTGGGTTTATATAGATTGCATAGCACTTGCAGTACAAGTTCACAAAGCTCTGAACTGTATATGAGGGTACACCTCCATTAATTGAAAAAGATGTCCCTTTTTTTTTGCATTTCATTTGGCATCAGCTAATGTATATTTAACTCTGACATATTTGTTGCAGCTACCTCTGTCTTCACTGGAGCCTTGTCCTTATGAAAGCAGTTGAAATTACACTGATACACTTTGGAGAGTCAGACAAAGGGTATTTAGGTAGCAGCAAACATTTCTGTCTTTTAATTACTCAAAAATTTAATTACCCTCAGGTTTGCTGTTTGTTGGGTTTTTTTTTTTTAATTTTATTTTATTTTATTTAGATGTGGTACAGGGGCTACATGAGGAAGGGGATTAATAAAAAAAATACTAAATTTGCAGATAATCTAGCAAATGCCGTAAATTCTAGTGACATTATTGGGTGAAGGAGCAATAATTTATTATTTTGGTTCTAATGTGTGTAGGGTGAATGCAGCGGTGCCAACGTGTGGGAAAGTTCTGACCAATTGTGAGATTTGTAGGTGGTGATTCAGTTTTTAAGAACTGATTCTTCATCTTGAATTGCCTTGCAATGCCATAGAGAGAATTTTTGAGACCCAAAGGATAATTGTAGAAGAAATCCAAACAGAAGGATTGCGTTTTGCTGGTGTGTTTTGGTTTGTTTGTTTGGTTTTTTTAATAACTTAATGTCATACTCGGCACAGCTCCTTTTAAAGGTTTTCTATTATTACTGGTTTAGGGTTTTTTAAATCACAGTTCTGCTTGTTCTTTCCTTAACATCCACTTCTTTCTTTTCCATTGACTCTGTTCTGAAGTTCCCTTCCTTCAGCAAATGTCACTCCTGTCTTGCCCCTGGCAGCCTGTCCTGCTGTTCTGATGACACTTGCTGAATGAGGAGCCGTGCCATAGCGCGTCTTGACGCTGTTGCCGCTGGATTTTAGAGCAGGCACCAGTAGGTTTATGCAGCAAAGGGTGCTCATGCTTACATCTTCTGGGCTACTTAAACAGTCAAATAAGTGTGTCCTGCAGCAGTTTTGCCCAACTCACGTTAGGAAGTTTCGTTCTACAGCTGATATTCCTGGGAACCTAAAGAACAAAAGCTAATGGAACCGTAACGTACAGTAATGTCAGTGAGTCTCACAAGACTTGTAAGTATGCACTCACTGCTTGTAAGTACGCAGAATTTCATTCACCTTGTTTGAAAGCCTAAATCAACCCAACTGGTATTACATAATTAAATGCAAAAAAAAGTTCATATCAGGGCTGAAATTTTTAGTGAGAAATATATTTATCTTTTTGCAGATAAACCGTGTGAATTGCCGCGCATAGAAAATGGAGAGATTGCCCAATACTATTATAATTTCAAAAGCTACTATTTCCCTATGCGCAAGGAAAAAAAGCTTTCCTATTCTTGTATGGCCGGTTATACAACTGAAACTGGGACTCAAGATGGAAGAATAACTTGTACAGCAAAAGGCTGGTGGCCGGTGCCCCACTGCTACAGTGAGTCAGCTTCAGTAACCTCCGCATCCCTTCTAGCGGGAAACTGCCAGCCAGAGTTCCTTAAACATGCAGGAAGAGAAGCTGCGTAGCAGGAGGGCTCCAACGTGTAAGGGCAACATGGTGAAATCAGGCCTTTATGTACACAAACTACAAATTCTATATATGGAATTTTTTCAACAATACATATTTTAAGGGCTTTTACCATATATGTTTTTAAAAGGAATCCAAGATTATTGCCCAGTTTCCTTATTTTTGGAAAAACTAATGGACAATCTCCTCTCAGCTGTATATCCTCTAGAGCCTCCTTAGCTCTAGATCCCTTGGTTGTTGCGTTTGATGTTATTGCCATCAGTTTGGTGCATTGTTTGATGGCTGTGGTAGTGTTTCTTCAACAGCTCAAGGAAACCAGATTAGATCAGGATGGCTAAAAGCCCTCCTGTTGCTTACCGGAGAACAAAAATATTCCATTAATTCTTTCTTTCTAACCAAACTGTCTCCTTTCTCTTAGAAAAGTGTAACAAACCTCTTTTGGAAAATGGCTTTTTTTACGGTGCAGAAACATACTTCAAAATACAGGAGAAACTGCAATACAAATGTAATCCAGGCTACCACGCTCCAAGTGGTGGCACTGAGGATACAGTGCAATGTCAGCCAGAAGGATGGTCCTCCCAGCCAAGCTGCACCAGAAAACTTGGTAGGATTCTGCATTTCTCTCCTTTATAATCTGTCATGTATACATCTAATTCTGCCGTTCTTGCTGTACCTACAAGGCCAAACTGCCTGTGTTAGGTTATAGTTTTGAGTTCTTCTAAAGCGGGTTGTCAGCTGTACCTTTTGCAATGAAGTTGTGGGATTTCACATGCTGGTCGTTTTGAGAATTGGTATAGATAAAATTATACATAGAAGGAATCTGTACAGATGAAATCGCATTTTTTTTCAAAAAAATCTATTGCCATCTAAACTTTCTTCCCAAATGAAGACTGGAAAACTTGTGTAAACTACTGCATTTTTAATTATTTATTATTTGCAAAGTTTTTTGCTTCCAATATGGGCACTTTTAATGTGAATCTAAGGAAAATTTCAAAAGAATAACTCGAAAAGAGCAATTAATATTATGCATATGCTTGCTTAATTTTAGAGTCGTGTCAAGTACCCAATTTACATCATGGCAGCTACTTCAGGGCCCGACAAGAGCTTCAAGTGAATGAAACGCTGCTGTACAAATGTGATGAGGGGTATCGTACTGCGGGAGGAAACACGACAGAAGCAGCAGTGTGTCTAGCACATGGGTGGTCCCTCACTCCAAACTGCACTAGTACGTAGTGGGATGGAAAGTAATTCTGTTTGAAATGTGATTTATTCTACAAATGAACAAAAATGTACAAAAAGGCTTGTTTTAGAAACTGTTGGGGGTGGGGGAAAGCCTTCCTGAACCAGTTTTCACTGCCGTGTGTTTTCTTCCTAGAAATAACTTGCTCCTCTTTGAGTGCAATAGCACATGGAGGCTTCTATCCTGTGAAGAAAATCTATAAAGAGGGAGATGTAGTTCACTTTTTCTGTGTGGAAAACTATTCTGTCAGTGAATTTGACCTAATTCAATGTTATTACTTTGGATGGCACCCAGACCCCCCGGTGTGTGAAGGTACCCTATTTTTAAAGTTTTACTATGTCAAATACTTAGAGAATTTATAATATTGTTCAACATACCTTGATAGTTGTAAGTTCTTTCTTATCTGGATATTGTCCCCTTTACAAGGATTACTTCCGAGCTTTAGGAAATCTCACTGCCTCATGGTAACAACTTTTCTGCTTTATATACAAGGGATGCCAGGTGTTGATGACAGGGGATGGGACAATCAATAATTTTTTATTGGTTTAAGCTAAATCTATGGTATTCTCTTCCAATATATTTTTACACAATTTTTTTCCGTAAAGTACATTTTCTAGAGCAAATTTAATAATCATTGTATGTGGAGTGCTTGAAATTAAAAAATATATATTTATCCTTTAAAAAAAAATAGATGCATTAAACACAGTTTTCAGTAAAATTAGTGTTTTGTAATTCCTTTATAGCTGATCTTGTAGAAAACTCTGTGTTTGGGTACAAAGATGGAATTCATCTTCCTTTCCTAGAAGATACGGTAGCATTTGCAAGGCACTAGAATCTCTCAGTTAAGTGGCATGTGTTAGGACCCCAGGCCTGTATTTGTTCCAATGACACAGCAGGAATTTTTCTTGAGTGAGTGCAGAGAAGGTGGGGTGCTCATGAGGTTGAAAACATGGCCTAAATCTAGTTTTGAGGACACAGGGATTGCAAATTTAGTTTGGAGATAGGAAATGGGCTATGATTATTGCTGCTCCAGTAGCATGAGAATTAATATCTAAACTGCTTTAAATATTACATCAGTGGAGGGTATGGGAAATCTCTGTTTCCTGAAGTCCTTTAAAGAACATTTTATTGAGTTTATGTGGAGAAATTACAGATTTGTTTATAGCAGTGTAATAGCATAATACCTCTATTCTATATTTCTTGAATGTAAAATCAATTATTTTGCTCTGGTCTCCTGTTTTGTTAAGAAAATTGAAGTAAGCAGTTACTTTGGATGAACCCAAAAATGTCTTGAGTGACAGTCTTGCATGTCGTATAGTAAAATTATTTGTGTACATGGTTTTGATTGGTGAGAAAACAGTATGCGTTTTTTATTTTCAGATGTAAAAAATAAATGCCCTCCACCACCGGTTCCTCCTCATGCCCACATCACCACACACAGAAGAACGCATCATAATGGAGACAAAGTTCGTATACAGTGTCAAAGCAGCTTTGAAATAAGAGGATCTGAGGAAATCCAGTGTGAAAAAGGAAAATGGACATCACCTCCTATTTGCATTGGTTAGTACTTTTGTGAAGACTGACAACTGAACAGAAACAATTCTTCAAATAATGCCTTAATTTTCCAGAGAGCCTCAGTTTCCGCATCTGCAAATGGTTTAGTCTTCCTCTGTTAAAATGCTTGGCAGGTAAAGTGCTGCATAACTGGTAGACAATCCGCTGTTCACAGATTAAAAAGAAAGCATGAGCTAGGGGAATTCGACTGGCATCTGCGTTGTGTTAGTTCTCCCCTGGAATACTGATTTTATTACATCTTATAACACATCAGCGTTTGTCTGTTTCGGTATTTGAAAATGAATTATTTCTGAGAAAACAGGTTCTAAGTTTCTGCTATGGTTATAGGAACTATGGATAAACGGGAATCTGAGGCACCACCATCTCTTGAGGAACATGCAGCAGTACGGGCAAACAAAACGTATCCTGATGAAGCAGGTATGAATAGGTGAACATTGCTCTTTTAAATAAAAGAGACTTCAATACTCTCCAATGTTATTATAGTCATTTTATGGCTACTCTTACCACTCTTTTGCTATAACACATTTCCTTACCCTTGTAAATGCTTGTATATGCTACAGATGTCAATGTAGCAGTCTGACTGACTGAACGAAAGGCAGCTGCTGCTTGTTTCTAGTGATTATAAACTACACCTATAAGCCTGTGCCATATTTATAATTTCATTTCATACACTAGCATTTACCTTCAGTCATTTTCTACACCTTCTGTTAACGTTGTCTGAACATGCAAATTTAGGAGTATTTTGCTGATCCTTTGATTCATAGTTCCAGTGAGGTTTCTTTTGTTTATTTTGAACCACATATGGGCTAAACATTTCAGCCAACAAATAAAAAGGGTCTCATCACAGAAAAAGAACTAATCTATATTGAGTGTAAACCAGCAAGAGTCAAGAGCAGACATAAATGAGGAGTCTAGAGAGAAACAGAACGCCCGTCTGCAAATCAGAAAGGCAAGCACAGTTTCTGAAAACAAAATTTGACAAAGAAATTATATTGGTTTGCATTTTATTTGTGTGTAAATTTTTGCTCAGTCTATTGCTATTCTGATACTTTTGCCAGTGTTAACATTGTTTTACAGATCTAATTACCTATCTCCCTACCTCGTCTTAGAACTGGAGCATAACTGTACCTCTCCACCTGTGATTAAAAATGGTGATGTTCTTGGTCCATTATTGACAAGTTACAAAAATGGTTCCTCGGTAGAATATGGTTGTCAGCATTACCATTCTTTGGATGGACCTAGTACCATTTACTGCAAACAAGGAAACTGGACAGAACAACCAACTTGCTTAGGTAAGTCTTGTATGAAAAAGTTTTATCATACCTAATATAGAAAGGTAAAACTGGAAAGAACTTTTAGATCATCCTTTCATGACCACCGTTTCTCTTTCATTTGAGTTAATAAAGATTCTAGAAACAAGAAGATGAGCCAAAATCAAATATACTTAGGCCACTCCTGCTAGGTGTCCTCTGGCCTGTTCTTACAAACTCCCAATTAAACTGATTCCTCTGTCTTCCTGAGTGAGCTGTTGTAGAACGTAGTTATCCCGGTGACCTAGGAGGATTCTCTAATTTTTTTCTCTCATGTTCTCCATTCAGTGAACCTCTTCCTGTCCTTCAATAGATGTTTAGAAGGAATGACTGCAGCCATTGCCAAAATGGCTTTTCGATATGATTAACAAGGAATACAATGACTTCTTGGACTTTCATTTCTAAACCTCCAGCCTTTGTTTTTATTATGTGGCTTTATATCTATTATTTCATTCTGGACTTTCTAATTTTTTCCATGTTGCTCTTACGTGTGCTGTTTAAATCGATATATAAAACTCCCATTAGGAATTTACCAATAGTAGCAGGAATACTACTTCTGATGATCTACGAGAGTTGCCTGTTTATCTTTCCTTTCTTCCTGTAATTAAATAATTCTATTTTATGGGCAACCTTTGTTGTCTCACTTTAATGTTTTTATCTACTGTGAAAATACAAATAAAAAGCCAGTTCATTTTTACTTTCTTCTTTCTTTATGAATAAAACGTACCTTGTCTGGATTAAAAGGTCCAGATCAGCATTCTTGGATCTGTATACTCAAATCTAACAAAACCTGTGAAATAATGAAAATTAATTTCCTATGAACGTTATTTGTCTCCTAAGCATCCAAATAAGCTTATCATTCTTTCTGTGTTTTCTGAGATTTCTTTTCAACCTTCACCTAATTAGACCAGAAAGAGCACATACTGTAGTTAGTTTCAGGAAAATATCCTAGTGACTGGCTGTTCAAGTGCTCTCATCAGAAGGTGTAATAACTGATTTCTCCTTACCTGTCCCTCAGCAAAGCATGAACAAGGGCATCTCTCTGGCAGTGGTTCTTGTGGAACATGTAGAAATGTATTTTTATAACTGTCCCTCTGTCAGGCTTTATTGAACAGCGGTTTCAAAAGTTCAAGAGGTTAGCTGTCTAGCGCAGAGCAAGGCTACCTGACGGGATCCTGGCACTACATTTTTAGAAACCTGTCAGAAATCAACCAAAATAATATTGACCTGAAGAAGGCCAAAGAAGAACACAAAACTACCAAAAGGTTTTTGGAAGTTCTCTACATTCTTTTAACAGTTTTTAGTGTTTATTAATTACAAGTGTCCCTGAAGGGCTTACCAAACCCGTCAGCCAAATCTGACAGGTTAATTCTGATGGGTGACTGTTTTCATCATAAAAAAATCCTTTCAAGTTACAGTAAAGAGGTTGTTTTTTTTTCTTCAATGGTAAACCCAAGCTGCCATGTGTAGAAATATCTGTAGAAACCACATTTTGTCAGAACTTTTTGTTTTCTGTGATTTACTGTTCCCCGTTTTAGGCTTTTTTTTCCATAGTATTTCTGTTACTTCAGCCCATTTCTTCACATTTGCATTCTTTTTTTATGCATCTATGGTTCTTTTTCTTGCAAGATTTTAAAACATTTTAGAATGAATATTGATTTAGATTTCTCTTTCTTGACTCCTACAAAAGGGAGCTAAGAAATGACTTAAGGTTGCTTTCTATTGAATTACACTTTTATTTCCCAGAACCGTGCATTCTTAATGTAACTGATATGAACAGCAACAACATAGAGTTGAAATGGAGACAGGAAGAATTTATTTTCCTCCATGGTGATCTCGTAGAGTTTGAATGTAAACAGGGATACAATTTTCTCCAGACTACCACTCCATCTCCTGGGAGAACACAGTGTAACCACGGCAGATTGAACTATCCAAAATGCATTATGCAAGGTAAAACAATTTTTTGTTATTGCCTTTTTAATTTATCAGCCTCAGACGTATTTAAAAACAATTTGCTTTGGCAGTGCAGGCCTAGAATGTGTTGTAAATAATAGATGGCTAGGATTTAACAGTACAGATATACACAGATATCCTTGCACTAGACAGCTAATATGTTAAATATGTCCAAGCATGGAAAAGCAATACACCTTCCTTTGATGGGGAAGGCCGTGGAAAGGAGGGAAGGGCTGTTCTGCAAGCCCAGGAAACTCAAAGCTCTAGAAAGACAGCTGTAAACAATTAAATGCACACAGGGGTTTTCTTATGGTTAGAATTAAGCAGGAGACTGCATTCTGATCTGAAACATAATGAAATAGTAAGCAAAGACACTTGAGAGTTGATAGGTATCTAGCATTTAAAGCTGCTGATTTGTTATCTTCTTAAACTGAATGTTTCTCAAATGTTTCTAATGTAATTCCAGTTCCTACAGAAAAATGTGACTCTCCACCTTCCATTGTGAATGGAGCTCTTACTCTCCCACCCCTGACCCAGTATGACAATGGTTCTTCCGTTCAGTATAATTGCTCTGACTATCATTTTTTGCAAGGATCTGAGAGAATTTACTGCTCTGGAGGACAGTGGACTTCGCCACCAGTTTGTATAGGTAGGTATGATAAGATAAATAAGCACCATTTCTCTCTATATTTCATAGAATATTTTGGGTTGGAAGGGACCTTTAAAGGCCATCTAGTCCAGCCCCCTTGCAGTAAGCAGGGACATCTTCAGCTAGATCAGGTTGCTCAGAGCCTCATCAAGCCTGACCTTGAATGTCTCCAGGGATGGGGCCTCCACCACCTCTCTGGGAAACCTGGGCCAGTGTCTCACCACCCGCATTGTAAAAGATTTCTTCCTTATACCTATACTCTTTTAGTTTAAAACTGTCACCCTTTGTCCTGTTGCAACAGGCCCTGCTAAAAAGTCTATCTCCATCTTCCTTATAAGCCCCCTTTAAGCACTGAAAGGCTGCAACGAGGTTTCCCCAGAGCCTTCTCTGCTCCAGGCTGAACAACCCCAACTCTTCCTAAATGCAGATACTTGGAATTTATAAACTGACTATTGTCAACTAGAACTTTAAGATCTCACCTTCAATTTGTTCAGTTAGAGATTAAATTTTTAATAGCAGCAAGTGTAAGCTTGTCTGGCTATTTTTTTTTCTTAAATATGAAATGCCTGCAGTATCCAAAATACAGTGATTTCATGTATAATAAGAGAATGGGAAATAATCTACAGTTTTAGTGTTACTAGTCAAAATTACACGATTTCAAAAATAATTGATTTATAACATTGATTATGTCTCTCTTCTTTAGAGCCATGCACTTTGTCAAAAAACGAAATGGAGAAAAATAATCTGCTGCTGCAAGGGTTCTATAAGAATCAAGTTTACTTTTACCATGGGGATTATGTTGGATTTTACTGTAAAGAGAACCACTTTGGAGCAGAATCTGGTACAACTTTATTTCAAGTGCAGTGTAAGGAAGGACAGCTGGCGTATCCAAGATGTGTTGAAAGAGGAAAATAAGTTTGGACTTCAGGAAAGCCTATAGGAAAGATATGTGCGTGCCCTTTATCTGGTATTAACAGCTGAATGAAGTGGGCTCATATTTTCAACATCACAACAGCCAGTTTTGAGAAACTGTTGTTCAGTGCCATTGTTGGGTCTGAGATGAAGGGGGAGGGCAGTGAAAGTGCTTTGTGGTGTGAGGGCTGGGGATGCAGCAGAAGAATGCAGTATTGGCGTATGCATGGAAAACTTAAGATGAAGATTTTTAAGGCTTACAGTGATAACCTTGAGTGTGCGTCACCATCTGGAGGACTTGAGCAAAGGTCCATGATGAGAAGATGCTGAGCAAGTAGTGCCCTGTGTGATACTGGTGGTTTTGACAGTGTGAGTGCTTTTGTGACTACAGAATCTGCCTAAATTGAGATTTAATTTCATGCCCTTCAATGTTGTGATGTTAAATGATGTTAAACTCTAATTTTACAGAGAGAAAGGAGAGGCCTATTTTTTATACTTCTTAACAGCACCCGTGTCTCCCTTCACAGGTAAGAAGCCTCTAAAGGACAAGGCTTGAGGGACAAGGCAAAAAAAAAGCAAGTATTTAAAAAAATAAGTGTTTAATGAATCTGTGAAACAACTTAAAACCTAACATATAGGTTTGTAATATGTAAATTCTAGTCTGTATTTAATTATTATTCTTAAAAAAAGAAGTCAAGCAAGCATCTTTGTTTTGCTATTAGAGAACATTTGAACTATTAAAATATCTAATCCAACTAGCTTGTTTGATTTCCTATGACACTCAAGCATTGGTACTCTTGGGGCTCCACCTTTGAATGTGTCGCGTCACTGAAAATATGAAGAAAATTCAGGAATATAGGCAATGTTTACCTTGCGTTCATTTTAGTATGTTTTATTAAAAAAGTCACTGTAAGGGTCTCTTCTGTATTTTATCTCTAAACTCCATCTTTCTGTGATATCACTGCATGTATGCTGTTCTGTATGGTTTTCCAAGGTTTTCCTGAGTGCTACAACAGTAAATAAAACCATGGAGAAATGAAAGCATTCAAGAAATAGACAAATTCTGCTTATTTAATCAAAACCCAGTCAACCATTTGGTGGGGAAAAAAGGCTGATAAAACCTTGCATGCTGTTTATAATAGCATTCCAAAATATTTTCAAAAGATTAAAAAGTCATTGCTGTGTAAAGCAGTGTTTAAAAATGAAGATATATAACAATGAGATTTAGCAATTTAATAAAATGAACTTCTGATGTGTGACATGTAGATCTGAACTAGATGTTCACTATAGCCTTTTTTTCTAGGTGATGATACAAATAATGATTGTGAATTGGTGAGTCTTCCTCATTTAAGAAATACTGTAAGAGGTCTGTTAAATAAAATGACTAGTTATAAGCTTTTACACCAGTGAATTTTGGTGTATTGAGCATTGTTGCCTTAATAGCTGCCATCTAGGCTTGCTGTGCCTTCAGAAACTGTTTGTGCTGAGCTCAAAATGCACAGAAATTCGTCTCAATCTCTGAGTTTTTACATCCTAATCATTCCTGTGTCTATGAAAGACAGAAGAAAAACTCTGTTTCCCTTGAGTGTGAAGGGTGTTTACATGATGGACTAGATCTGTAAGCAAAGTTGTGCAAGGGCAAACTAGTACATCCATGACCATCTCAGTAACACCACACGCGTTCAACAGTACCTAGGTACTGTCAGAAAAAATCAAATTTGAATACACATGTAACCAAACTGTGAGGGATGGGGAAAAGGTAGTTCAGGGCAGTTTGTTTATTTGGAAGGAAACGGCAGTGGAGAAAGAGAAGTACAAGGATGGTGAAAAGAGGATCAATAAAGAAGAAAAAGGGTAATAAAGTCTGCACATGATGTAATTGAAACTCTCCAGGCCCACCAGTCGAGCAGCTCTGCACTCGATCACCTCAGCTGGGATCTGGCCAAACACCCAAATCCCTAGTCTTGACCATACCACAGAGATCAAACCTGTTTCCAGGGTCTGGAAGGACCCATTGAGGGTAGGGAGGGAGTTCTCTGGCTTACAGGGAGAGCCACCAACCACAAACAGATGGAGCATCCTCATCCCTGTTTTGCTGCCTGTTCCAGGCCTGGTGGCAACAGCATCTTCCTGCCACCAGTCTGTGTCCGTGTCACATTTAGTATCATTCAGCTCGGACATATCAGTGTGAGTGTAGGAAAAGGAAAGGGTTGGGTGTCTACTTCCAGGTGTTTCCATACTAGGTGTGCCCATAGCTCCAAAGCACAAAGTCAGAGCTTATTTTCAGATAAATTTATGAGAAAAGTTGAAAAGGCATGTGTTTTGTGCACTAATTGTTATTAGATGCATTAGTGTTTACATAAAATGAAGTTTATTTTTTTCAGTAAATAAAACTGCATTCCTCATAGGCTGTTTGTAAAACTGGCAGGTAAATTACCTTTGAATTCTGGTGGCTATGATCAGTTTCCACGCCTACAGATCATTCTCTGTGACCTAGTAAGGCTCACATCTTGCTGGAATTCATGGTGCCTTGTTTTTCCAGAAAAAGAGGACCTTTGCTTTTTAGATCCTGTAATGATACCCTAGATAACTGCACTACCCTTTATAACCGAAAGGATAGAGCCAGATGATTTGACCTATGGCTGAAAAAAAATATATTCTTTGAACTTCATTGAACCATCAATTTTCAATTCTAATTATGTGTCAAAGGCAGTGAATGGTGTCCTGGGCTGCATTAGGTGGAGCGATGCCAGCAGGTCGAGGAAGACACTG
The DNA here is from genome assembly GCA_013400135.1 of Rhinoptilus africanus. NCBI lineage: Eukaryota > Metazoa > Chordata > Aves > Charadriiformes > Glareolidae > Rhinoptilus > Rhinoptilus africanus. Next base: position 20,423 of record VXBO01008947.1, read on the forward strand.
GTAGCACTGGCAGGACCACGCCTGGAGTGCTGTGTCCAGTTCTGGGCTCCCCAGTATAAGAGAGATATGGAGGGGAGTTCAACAAAGCACTATTAAGATGATTAAGAGACTGTAACGTCTCTCCAGGCTGAGAAGGCCGATTAGCCTAAAGAAGGGGAGCTCAGGGGGGATCTCATGAATACATATAAATACCTGAAGGAAGGGTGCAGATAAGACAGAGCCAGGTTCCTTTCAGTGGTGCCAGGTGCCAGAACCAGAGCAATGGGCACAGACTGAAACACAGGAGATTCCTGAATTTCAGGAATCACTTCTTTACTGTGGGGGTGACTGGGCACTGGCACAGGTTGCCCAGGGAGGTGGTGGAGTCTCCATCCCTGGAGATATTCAAAAGCCCTCTGGACACGGTCCTGGAGAGCCTGCTGGAGGTCACTAGCCTGAGCAGGAGAGCTGATTACCTCCAGAGGTCCAGTTTTTGATTCAGTGAATACTTATATTCAGGGACAAAATGGTGCATCTTATTATTTGCTTACCTGAGTATAATCTCAAGCACGCTGCTGGTCAGAGTGCCTTTCTCAGACGAGCATAGCACCATGGTTGTGTAAGAGTTACAAGAGTTAGTTGTTAATGAACTAAACCATATTCTGTCTCAGCCTTCTGAACAGCCTAAACAAATTGTTTGCAGCGTCCACCCTAACTGAAAGTCAACCACCAAACTATCTGTCTGATCACTGTTTCCCAATTCCTTTTTATTGTATTATAAAATGAAATGCAGTCTCCAGTGTGAAAGAAAATCAAGGGCTATACATTCACATTTAGGTGGTGTGGTCCACTTCTTCCGTATTTTACAGGTAATTGCTAGTCATCTGGTAGCAACAAAACATGGGTTCCACCACTAACTAGGTTCATAACTATTCCCACATTTTCCTCTAACGACAGGAGGGTCCTGGGAACCTTTTATATGACGTTTCTGACAATGATCAGAAAACAGATGTGAATGAGCATAGCCTTTGTTTATGTGACTGAGCCATTTGTAACATTTTGTCTGTTCATATCAGTTACTGGATTGAAATACGTCAATCAAAGGTCTGTGTAATCCATGGGTTCATTGCCTGGTGGCACACACACTGGCTGAGATTACCAGCAGTAGTAGCAAGTTTCTGCTGGATTCGCGCTTGCTTTCTGCACAACTGTAGCCAAGCACCACTTCTCTTTTCTACGATATTAACATAAAGCGACTCGCTGTCATTTACTAATACCAGAGGACCTCTCTTGGGCACAAATATGCTTCATGCATTCTGCAGATTGGAAACCAAAGCACAGATCTGAGACATTTTGTCAAGGTCACACTGTCTGTGTCCAAGCCAAGAACTGCATCAGGGTCATCATAGCCAGAACTCTGTCCTCACTGGGTGTTTGGAAAAAATTAATTGCTTTTGGAAATCAAACTCTTCCTGAGATCCTGCATCTTTAAACTGATATTTCTCAGTAATCTGACCAAAGCCATAAAATTACCATTTTCCTTAATTCTGATTTTCATACAACAGTATTGACTTCCTCCTTCGTTTCTCACACATGCACACACAAAATAAATACTGAACTGTGCCACTGAATGAAGTCAAGGACTGAACTTTTACTCCACTTGTGGTAGGCCAACTGCTCATCTGACCACTAGTCTCTCAGTGAGAAAAAATCACCCTTATTTACCAGAAGGTTTAAGGTCAGAACCAAATAAAGTAATTGTATCATCTCGCTAGAGGCAGGGAGGGAGGGAAAGAAAAGATGGTAGTGAAGTATTTGACTTTTATATTTCTTTTTCTGTAATGTAGTATTGCTAACTCAATAACTTAGCAGGGATATTACATTTTCTGATGTGCTGTTGTTGATATTTTAAGAATGCGGAGTAGCAGCTGAAATGCCTCACAAAGAAAAGGAGCTGCAATGAGGGGCAGTGGGGCAGTTCTCCGAGTGCACCAAGACAGGAAGACTCATTTTAAAAGTGTGAGGACTCACAGCAAGGTCCCTTCGGTGCAGCTGTACAGGAGATGCCAAAAGTAATCTTTGCATTTCTGCAACTTGGATTTAGTTTTATTTTTTTTTGTTTACTTGGAGCTTGAAGTGCAGGTGATAAAATTGATCACTTTGTTCGGCTTGTCACGGTATTATCCTAGCACTGTATTCATAATATTGGTTAATATTGTTTATGTTCATATATTGTCAAGCTTTCTTCTTATTCTGCTACTGACATTGCGTATGGTCTTCCGCACTTGTATTTCCACCAGACCCCCATCTCTGGGCCCTGGCTATAACCAGGGGAGGATGGCTCTGCTGCCAACACTGGATGGCAGATGATGCATGAATTAATGCAAAAAATAAATGCACTACAGGAGCCTATTCCTTTGCATCAAAAGTATGAGCAGTATTTTCCTATCATATGAATGAGGCTCAGTGACAAAAGGTCTCAATTGAAGTTGAAAAAACCCCCACATTGTCTTTTATTTTCAAAATGAACATTTAAATATGCTGTCTACCTCTCTCCCACTTCTACAGTCCAGACAGCTAAAGGGAACATCTGCTCCTCTGACAAGACGTCATGGGGAGCAGATGCAATGAATTCCTAGACGCAGAAATAATCTTGCACTAGAAGGTGTATGTGCTCATTGATCCAGGCTCCAAGAAGACCCAAGCGCCCTCGCAGATGAAAGCTGGGCTACACGGTCTGCCGTGTGACAGCCCACACTACGAACACCATCCACGGGATCGCAAGTTACAGAACAACACGACAATTGCCAAGGGAAAGGTGATGTTAGTCATTGTGTTTGCCCACACTTACTTGGCTTTCCACCTTAGTCATAGGTGGAAAAGCAGCATGATGGTAGCAAACTTAGTTTAAGTGGACCTTTAAAAACACGCACACACACTCTGCATAATTTGTTGTAATACCTGTTTCTTCAGTTCTTAGCAGGCTTTTCTGTGCATCTTCCTACATTATTTGCTGACAAAGGAATGTATTTTACTTTGTCACCATATTGTCTAACGTGTATTATTTCAACTATTTTTGCTGCAGCAGGAAGAACAAGTGTTTCCGCAATGATATGTGGCTTTTTGCCTTTTGCTATCGATTGTGAAGCCTCAAAAGAAGCCTTTAAACGTTTATCATAAAGTTTAGTGAAATTTTGCAAAGTACAGGATTGAGTATGACATAACTTAAAGCATCACTGAAAAAATTGTGGAGGTTTGTCTTCATGTTCTGGATGTTCGTTCTTTAAATGTCTTGCTACCTAGTATCATAAGGCACAATATACACTAAGGGCAAGGTTCATCATTAACAATAGCGAATTTAAATCTGTATTTCAAATAGCCTTCTTCATGATTTCAAATTCACTTATCATCTTCCTGTCAAGTGCGTTAGAGAGACGCTGTTTTTATCTCACAAAGTGGCTGATGAAGAATTCATACTAGGAGCAGATTGTCAGCTCTGCTGTCTTCTTGTCATTTGCACGTGTGTTATCTTCTGCCTGCAGTTTTTTTGCAAGGAATCTTTTTAAGCCACTTCTCCACTTTGTGGGCGGTAGTGTGGGTAAATAAATATAATCCACAAACCTATTTAACTGGGCACACACACACACAGAGTGATGCACTGCAATATGCTGCAAAGGAATGAGGGTGCTGCCGTGAACACCTCCGCACTGCGGAGCAGCCACTCTCCACCCAGGACACATCGGTACCGTATGTGACATGGAACCCTCTGACACACAGACCAACTGAAATTGCCACTGTCAAATCTGAATGCTGAGCAAGAGTAGAACTTAACCTCTCTCTCTTTTTTTTTTTTTTCTGACAAAAATAAATATAAACAACTTCTAATATTTTCGTCCTGCAACCCAATGGATCACCTTCCAAACCCCCCTTTGGAGCCCACTGTTCTAGAGGACCTTCAGCGTTGATTTACCTGATCTTGATCTGAAGGGCTCTCTCTTCTCCAGGTCCCTGCAACAAAAGACCTGTCTGTGCTCAAGGAGTTCTAAGAAAAATATGTCCGGTTATTCAGTTACGGAGCTGCCACAGCAGATTTAGCTGTTCTGAAATCTCCCTTATCATCCAGCAAAAGGAACTAGAGAAGAAGTATTTTTTGCTCCATTTTCCTAGAGAGAAATCAACCCATATTAATACCTCACATGAATATTGAGATAGGCTTCTTTAATTATATATACAAATACAGCATGCTGGTTCATTTGATTTTCATGACCTTAGTGGAATTAGATGAAAAAAATCCCTCTGAGATGAAGGCACCAAAGGTCAATGCAAAATTACCCCTCGCTGCACAGTGCCAGGTGGGCTGCCTACACTGGGTTTCAAAAAAATCTGAGAAAAGTGAACAGCAAGTAAAGAAACTGCACATCAGCTACAAAATCCAATAGGTAAGAGGCAGTAAAAACATTCCCTCAATGTTTCCCCACCCCCAGTAAGACATCAGTGATACACAAACATGTTAGCTGTTCCCATACATCAGCTGCAATGTGGTATCATTGGATCAACTACCAGAAATTCAAGAAGGTCCTGTCCCCATCAAGGCACCATTACAGAGTCTCCTAGAAAATACAAGGATGGTAGGTTTCCTTCCAGGACCTGGACCAAGAATTCATCCCTCCCTCCACCCAGAAATCCCAGTTATTTGCATCCCAACATCTTGTCTTTCCAGCAAAGCCTCTCCAGCCAGTCAGGGAGGCTCAGGTCCTCCATAAAGAACTGGCTCTGTGATCTAGAGACTTCCTTGAGCTGTTTAAAGGAGACTCCACTCAGTTTTTCATCCTGACCGGGCAGTCAGGACACCCACCTCTGCCATGACCCCAAGGTAGTTTCCAGGCAAGTGCACAGAGAAGAAGCTAGGAGCAGACAAGGCCAAACACATTCTACTTGATCAAATTACCTGCAGTCTTTAATTCTTGTCTCAGTATGCCACCAAAGCCAGCCTATTTAAGGACACAATTGTTAATAAAAATAACAGATCAGTATAGAACGGTTAAAATGTAAGCACAAGCATTCGAATGGATAAAATGTAAACACATTTACAAAATGTAAATACATTTACAAAAATGCATAAAATGTGGATAAAATGTAAACTCAATCATCCCATGATAAAAAGAAAAACCACAACAAATTCCAAGACAGAGCATTGGCTAAGCTGCAAACAAAGCATAGTGAAACAGGAAATGCCAGGAAAAATTGAGCTCAAATCACTGGATCGGGTGAGGGATTTTTCATTTCTGCAGCTGGGCTCCTTCATGCCATTTCCATTTATCCAAATGTTCCTGCAGCATAAAGAGAGAAAAGGGGAAAATGTGTGAAGACCAAGCCTTACGCCCCGCAGTGGTTCCTCAGAGCAGTGGACAGGCAATTTCAGAAAAAGCTGCCTCCCACAGCCCACCCTCCCCTGCCTCCCTGCTGTGTCCTTGGCACGGAGCACTTACGTCCACATGTAGGATACTTAATCACTCCATCCATGCACTCTGCTGTAAATGCCTCAGGGCGGGAAACTTCATGGTACCACCATTTGCATTCAAATAAAATAGAATCCCCAGAGTGATAGATGGAAGTTCTTGACCACCATGATGTCTGTAGTCGAATATTGTTCGTTTCCATAATATCTTTATCCACTGTACAGTTCTCTGGAAAAAGTATTTTCATTATATGCTTGTAGACCTCACATTAGACAACTGATGCTCTGAAACTGTTAGTACCAGCTGAGAGCCCCTGAAAGCCCTTTCCCCAGTCTTTCCAGCTCAGGTATGCCAGTCAATGGCTTCTGAGGGGCTCTGCCCCTCAATGTTTGCAGCTTGCAGGATGCTCCTGCACCCTGGCTCCTCCCCAGGTGCTTCCCCAGGAAAGCTAAAGGCTTTCCCATTTGCTTCAGCACTAAAAATGCAACAACGCAGCAGCTAAGCTGTGGCTGGAGTGGAGATGACTTACTTCCTGGCTTGCACCGTGGATATTCTAATGTGCCCTCCACACACTGTACTCTGAAGGGGGAAGATTCTGCGTCCACCACGTATCCTCTTCTACACCGAAATTCAATAAAGTCACCCGATCTTGAATACAGCTTTTTTCTTAACATCCATTTCAGCTCAATATTGTTTCTGGCCATGTCTTCTTCAGATGCTGTACAGGCCACTTGAAAAAGGCAAGAGAAGAATGACATCACTATGCATCAAGCACCGTGAATAACTTTTTTCCCCTAGCGCCTGCAGAAGCTCTTTGCATAACAAAACACTTCCAGCTGTTGCTCTGTCCCTCTGGTACTTGCAACAGGAAAGACGTTCACATCCAAGTAAAAGGGAAAAAAAGACCATAGCTTGGACTCCACACAGAGCTGCAGAGAAGCCTTTTCGCTCTGACAGTCACATAGGGCAAGATCAAAGCATGGGTGGGAGAACTCACCAGGCACCAGTGAACTTCCCTGTGTCTTTTTTGGAGATCCTTCACCGCTGCCCAGCACTTCTCTAAATTTGTTTCCTTGTGGCCATGTCATGGAGGCGCCCCCAGAGTTCCCCACCACAGTCCCCCACCTACTCAGGCCCCGCTCACTCCCCACTCACAGCCTGCTGACCACAGCAGCGTCCCCAACGTGGGAGCACTTGAGAGCCCTGTGCAGTGATGGCGATCCCCTCACACAGCCCGGTTCAGCCAAACTGCCCTCCTGAACCCATTGCTGTGGCGAGAGACAGCAGGCAGCAGAGGGGACTACACGAGCTAACTTCAAGAAGAAACTCCTTCAGGACTGTCCTGGTTTGAGGTAAAACGGAACCAATTTTCTAATTCGGAATTTTATTTTTTATCTGGGCCTCATCTAACTGACTAAAGTCTGAAATGAACAGCACATTGTTCAGACAGTGTTCACTCTCCGAGTGATAAGACCTGATTATCCCAAGGAATGGTATGCACTGAGGCTCCTGCTTATACTTATTGCTATAACAACCAAGGTCGGCTAACTTCGCTATTTGCCCCATTAGAGGGTCGGAAGCGGAGAAGTGCAGAGGGGTCACACCTANTTATTTCTTCCTCTCCTCTCCGAGGAGTGGGGGGGGAGGGCCATCTGTCGTTCGATTGGCCAATTCGGCCAAAACCACGACAAGGAGCAAGGAAGGACTCATTGTTGTTCTGCCCTGCTGTCACCCCAGTCCCAGCCCAAATGCCCTCAGGATCTGAGAAAAAGAAAGCAGGAGCAGTCACATGGGCTTTGGACACAGAGCGCGTGTTTCAACCTACCCAGGCAAACCGGAGGGCTTGTCCACTGTCCGTCAGTACACTTGATATACTGAGATCCTTCCAGGACATAAAGACTTGGGCATTTGTATTCCAGAGTTGCACCTTGTGGATAGTCTTGCTCACGGAAGGAAAGAAGGTCTCCATTTTCAATAACTGGAGGAGGGCCACATTTCCCACCTTTACCTGGAAGAAAATTCCCAATCAGAGAGAAAGCCGTGAGGGTTTAATTGCAATGGAGGCCTGGCCACAAATACTACTAGACAGTACGTTGGTACTATTCTGAGAGAGGAAAGCAGAGAAAACCAAATACCTGACAGGTAAAAAAGAGCAAGCATTTTTCATTTCTCCAGTGCTGGGACTCAAAACTGCCAGTTCACCCCATTTGTCCACAGCTGAGGTGCCTGCAGATGTCTGCAGAACTTTCTCTTGTCTGGCTTAATGGTAATAGTGTTTGGCACGGCTCTTTCTGCAGAATAGCCTGACACTTACCTCCTTCCTGTACTGCTCAAGCAGTGAGAAAACTGGGACTGATTGCAAATAATAACGACTGACACTGAACTGCACAACTGCAATCACCAATGGAATAGCCCTTCCACTTGGTGGGCCACTTATGGCCACTGGAGAGTTCACATTGCAGCCTCACAGATTCTTACACCCTATTCAAGCACCACATTGCTGCCATGTCTGGCCTTCAGAGAAGACCCAGATCCCTTGGTACCAGCAGTGACACTCTTTACACTTGGCATTGTGTTCTGGAGCCACAATATGGAGCCTGGTCTTAATTAGTCTGCTGTTTCTGCAACCCTTTCGTCTCTCAGCCGGCTGGTGGAGTCAAATGCTGCTGCATTGGTTCATGTGCTGAAACTTTCTGTATGTCTAAGGAAAGAAAATGAGATTATTCAGTGTGCCCATGAAATGCTGGGAGGCACCAACAGAGTACCTAGATATTGGCTCACACACCAAATTCTACCCTTAGTTGATTCACAGTTGATTTGACTCCAGAGCATTCAATATAACAATGCATCATCTGCGTTATCTGGATGTCAACTAGCAGGGAAGCTGTGGGCTCTATTCTCCAACATAAATGGCAAAATTTCTCACTCTTTTCCTATCAGGTAGGCACAGACAGGAGATGCTAAGTACAAGGCTTGCACCTCAAAATTAGACCTGGCCAGCAACTGCTCTCAGCCTCAGGGTGGTCTTCCAGATAGGGCCCTCTCGAGTGAAGCCAGCTGGTAAACTAATCTGAAGAGATACCTGGGAAAATGTCTTTTTCCCAAAGTGTGTCAGATATATTGCGTTTGTGCACAGTAATGAGACTGAAATTTGGAGAAGTAAATGGCACTGAGTCAGCTTCATGACAGTCTCACTGACAGGTGACTGTATGAAAAGACAAATTACCTTTGCACTTCGGCAGCTCTGTCCAGGTCCCATTCTGACATGCTACAGTGGAAGCCCCAGTCATCTGAAAACCTTGCCAGCACTGATAGTGAGCACTCTCTCCAGGCAAATACCGTGACTTTTTAACTCCGTGAACTTTACCACCAGCAATTTCTGGAGGAGGTTCACATGTCATATCTGAAAAGAGACACTGCTGCAGTCACTTTTGCAGGTACACAAAGAAAAAAAAAAGTAAAAAAGGTAGTCTTTGGACTATTTAGGTAAATAGGCAGGTAAACGTCTGTGCTAACAGGCAAGATGAAAGCACAGATTCCTACCTCTGCAGGTTGGTCCTTGTGACCATTCTCCATTTGTACAAGTGGCATAATTTCCACCTATCATTTGGAAATTGCTTTCACATTCATACCGCACTCTGTCACCAGGCAGATACCTCTCCTGGGGAGCGCTTGTAATATAAGCATTGGGAAGTTCAGGTGCGTCTTCACAACTAACATCTGGAAAGAGAGGTGCATTTAAGAACAGTAGTGCAGTAATATTACAATCACATAATATCGCATTCTGGAGCACCATTGTTCCTGATGAGCAAAAATGTTTTGTATAATGCAGATCATTTTCTAGATCTAGATTTTCTAGACTATCTAGAGTGACTAGAATGAGAAAAGGAGCTGCAGAGATCAGCCAAAGGTGCAGATTGGTGCTGTAGAGCATTGTGTGCCAAAGGGCTGGAGAGTGAAGTAATTTCTTTACTATTTGAAGGTAACTTTCAGAAACTGACATTCTTAGTGATGAAGAATGTCTTATAATATTAAAGAATATTAAAGAGTATCTTATTCTTAATAACCTACATCACCCTACCTCCTTCTTTCCAGCCAGCATCCATTCCCCCATAACCCTCTCTCTGCTTGATTTTGGCAGTGAGCTACATTTCAGCTACTCGCTTCAGCCCACAGGGAAAACGATTTCTATGCTTGTCTACCCTGCTTGCTGTTTCTCAGGAGCCAGAAAAAGAGGTGTTGTAGCAGCCTGTTCAAAGCAAGACACCTGTTGGCTCTATTGGCCTGACTCACCTGCATGCCTGGTTAACATTATTTTAATTCACAACATGAAAGACTAAGGATCGTAGACTATGTAGAAGTAGAATCTATACCATCACAGAAGGGTGGTGCTGTCCAATTTCCTTCTCTGCAAATAATTTCAGGGGGACCAACAATCAGGAACCCTGCATCGCACTGGTAGCGAATTGTTTCACCAGGCTCATACATTTTCTTGTTTCTGCCTTCGACTTGAGCATTGGCAACTTCTGGAAAACTTCCGCATGGCATTTCTGAAAAGATACAGAAAGCTAAAGCTTGTGCTAATGTGATACACACAGAACGAGTGTCCTGTTTCCACCAAACCATTGCTTTAGAGAGCTTTTTCTAACATCAGCATAGTCATCCACTGATAGTGGAATTTATATAAAGGGTAGCGCATGGAAGATTAAGTAAGTCATTCCTGTAAATAGACATGGACTTCAGTCACTGAAATATTTAGAACCTGTTTCTAACCATGACCCAGAAAATTTTAATAAAGGCTTCTGTCCCTTACTACACAGAAGTGGTTTCCATCACTGAAGCACCAAAGCAACTCCTAGTCACTAGTGCACTCTGTACAAAACAGATCCTTGGATTATGAGGATGTGCCCAGGACTCACTTGGCAGAGATATAAACTGAACAAAGATTGCAAGAATAGAAAGGAATATTCAAAATCTAAAATACATTCCAAAGTCAGCCTTGTATCCAATCAGGATTGCTCTGAAGACATCCATGAAGGATGATAAGATTCCAGAGCAAAATATGGAGTTACTGGCTCTTACTAGTTGACCTCCAGTTTAAAATTCTTTCAATTTCATTGCTAAATGCACTTCAAATAAAGTATTTTTGATATTACCTAAGCATGTAGGAGCTGAAGTCCAGTTTCCCATAGAACAAGTTATCTCTGATGGTCCGTCTAACATGTATCCAGAACGAGAAACATACTTAAGTCTAGCACCAGCCAGATAAATCGTTTTCCCTTCTTTTTGAATTTTTAAGTTTTGATTTTCCAGCCTGGGAACATCCGTGCATTCTATGGGTTGTGGTGGCAAACATGGTCTTTCTATAAAATATAGAAAACACAAATAAACAATAATGCAAAACAATTACTAATCCAATGATGTATGCCATCTAAAACTGAAAAGAAAAAAAATATCACCCAAACATAAATTAAATGTCTTGAAAGGAAGATGAAATATCTAAGATATACCACCCAAAACTTTTGTCTCCTTTCCCTCCTATATGGGGTTTCTTTCTTTTCCTTTGAATCAAATTAAAGCCATTTTCCAGTTTATAACAAGGAGATACAGTTACAGCTTAGTATCAAGAACAGGGAAAATTTCATAGGCAGAGAAATAGAAGAGACATTATCTTGTTCTGGGATACTGAAAGTGATTTTCCAGAATATTAGTTATTAAATTTTTCCACCATTAATGAAATTATACCAAAATCCTGAGGGGGTTTGTGATGACACAATGAAAAATACAACAGAACTTAACAAAATATTATAAAGTACTTCGTGATACATACAATGGATTAAATCTCTATGCAGCCGTCCTGAGTCAGGTCTGTCACAATGCTTTCTCCTACACTTCTGTATAGTGGGTAGACTTAAATTATATTTTGTACGCATTTTTAGTTAATTATTAAATTAGGTTTTATTAGTTGACACGTCAAGTTGAAAGCATATGCTTGCACTGAATTCCACAATACAAAAGATCTAATTACAGTCAAAATTCCTGTTCAGTAACTGGGACTGGGAATTTTATTTCAGTAAAAGCTGTTTTATGAAGACCTCAAGCATTGTTTTGGGTTATTCTTTTCCACGTCCGCTGCTTATCATCGGAAACAGAGACTCAAAGGCAATGTAAAAGAAGAGAAACCTCATGACATTGGAATATTGCAACTTAAAAATGCAGACATAGTTGGCATGTTGTACACACCAGTCACCAGCTGGCACCCCATTTGTCCTGTGCTCATCTGTCTTCTACTCATTTATTCTACCTCTTAGTGAATTTCTGCTTACAACACATCATCTGCATCGGCAATATTTGAACAACTGGATTACAGATTCCTCAGCATTTCCTAGAATAGATAGATGGCCTGAGTTATGCCATATCATTTATACTCCTATTACAGGAAGAAGCCACAAAAAGAAAAATCAAGAAAGAATAAAAATGAAAAAACCCAAAGATTGCTACTACTACAACTAAATGATACATAATACTGATTTCTTTCACCAGCATACTATTAAAGGCCCCCAGTCAAAACTGAGACTCCAATCTGCAATGTAGTAAGCAAACAAATAAACACGCAGCTCTTGTGGGACTACATGAAAGTTTTATATGGCATCTTAGATAAGTCTGTGCAAATAAAAAGCCTTACTGTCAAGCAGTTGGTTAACTTCACTATCTTTAGCAACTTATGCTCTATTGCTTTTCTGCAGTTACCTGTTTTCGATAATCTTAACATAAATAATATCATCATCCTGGAAATGATGACTACAAATGCATAACACAGAAATTCGTAATAAAACAAACAGAAAAAAAAATTCACTACTGACCCACACAGTAAGGTGGTGATTGCCATTTCCCTTCTATACATGTTATTTCATTCACACCGATGAGCTCAAAACTCTTCAGACATGAAAAAGTTATTTTACTCCCGTTCTTGTAATTTCTTCCACTTGTTATCTGTTGAGCACCAGGCACCTGAGGTGGAGGTGGGCATGCATTCTCCTCATCTAAGGACACATGCTCATGTTATAATACGACATTAGATAAAATGTAACAGTCAAGAAAATTAATATCATGATCATTTTGTTCTGCTTCAGAAACACAGAGCTGCCTTCAGATGCTCACATGCTTTCAACCTCATAGAAAAGATAGTCACAGTTGCCTACACCAGTCTAAGCTGAAGCTTCTTGTAGTCTTTGCCTTATACACAGCTGTGCACTCCTCTGTGCTCTCCCTGTTCGTCTCTCTGTAGGGAACTACTTTAGGAAAACTGGATCAACTTCTGGGGTTCTTGTTTTGCTTTTGTTTTATTGTTGCTTTTTTCTCCAGACTTAGCTGATAACAGAGCTAAATGAGAATCACAAAAAGAAACGAAGAAATAAACTTTAATTTTCCCACTCAAGGCACAAAGGGCTGCTCCTGCCAAAGGTAAGAAAAAGGGAGGGAAGGAGGCAAATCTAGTAAGGAGGAGAACTAGTAAGGAGGAGACCTCAAGAGCCTGGGTTGTTGCTTTTAGTAGTTTCAGAAAACTGGGAAGGCAGGGACACGATTTTGAAAGAGAATGTTCCCTTGAGTGGTGTACTTCTCCCACTTCCACACATCATTTCCCATTAATCTAGTATAATAAAAACAGGCAATGAAGCAATGATTGTTTTACAGTCATGCCTTCTGCAGTAAATATCCTGCAGGCATCTGACCTTTGGTGTGTATTAGATAAGGGCAGTCTCTTCTAGCTCTGTGCTTTTGAGTTGGCCAACTCAGCTTTTTTTCTTACTGTTTCACTAGGAAGCAATTTGAAAAAATAGAAAGAAAAAAAAAGAAAAATCAGGAATAGAAAAGCTTTGAATGTTTACGGGAACTAAAGGAACTTTGGCTGGAGCCTGAGCTATGTGCTACCCTGACGTGCGCCAGGGTAAAGACCTTTTGAAGACCTGAGTTTAAATTTATCATTGCATCTTTTCTCACATCAGAAGTGACAACTGTTCCAATTGTCAGAGTACAGATTAAATTTGCCTCACTAAAATACTGCATCTCTAAACCTAGTTAACTCTCCAAATTATTCCCCTAATTATTCATGACCGTCCTTTAGCATATAATCAAGTAAGGATATATATAAGCATGTAAGCATTTCCATTTCAGACTAATGACACAGCAATGCTAAGAAGTTTTAATAATGAGCATCTATCATTCCTACATAAAAAGAGGAAATTGTATGCAAATCTGAAAACATACCAGTACATTCAATCTCTGGTGACCATTTTCCAGACACACAGGTTGCCTTTTTAATACTTTTGTCAGCTGATGTACATACATAATTTATGACTCTATGGAACCTAGTATCTTTTCTTGGCCTGAGAAGACGACCATTTTGCACAAGCTCCACATGCTTTGGAAGTACACACTGAGGAGACGGATCTGAAAAAAATCAATAAAAAGAGATAAAAAATTGATTTGGTTCAGATAATATGTACATATGCATTCACTGATGAAGAGTTCATCAGTTTCCTAATGCACGTCCATGTGAGTGGTTTTTTACTTACTGTAGTTTGAAGTAACTCCTAAAATTCCTCTATTACAGAAACAATTTGTTCCTGTTCTCTAAAGCAGATACTCTTCCTTCTTGCAAAGCAATTATTTTTATATTGACAGGATGCCTTTTCCTAAGTGCAGTAAATAATATAAAAATTGAGCATTTCTTTTCTTCCCTAAAACTATGAAAAGGTAGTGAGATGAGCAAGATGCATGTAGAAACAGGAGCATAAAGGAAGTACTACTTCACACCAAATATGTATCAGGTATCAACCTGTCTCCTCTGGAATTATATCTAAGGACCAGGGCTTGTGTCCTTGATTGGTGATTCTGAAAGTCAGAAGACAAGCTACTTGTGAAAGCTAAGCAGACTGTTTTGGGCCAGACTCAGTCCTCAACATAACTGTAAACAGAGTATACTCAAATCACTGATGAATATAAAATCACTTCTGAAGAAAGCGGGAACCAAGAATTGTATATTTATTCTGTTTATTTTGCTAAAGGTAAGTGAAGCACTGTAGTAATTTATCCCAAACAAGACTCCTTGTCCAGTATCGCTTTTGTTCTTAAATTACTGATTCCAATGTATTTTTTTCCTTTTTCTTAGGAAAAGGCTTTGTTTTATATCTTTTTAAAAGACATTAATTTCATTCAGTTTATGCCCTGCAAAACTCAATGGGAAGATGAGAAATAAGAGAAAATTACTGATCAGAAACTCATGGAAAAATGATGAGGATGGGAGAAGGCTAGCACATTGTGGCTACTACTGTTATTTAAAATTCCCAGTAGGATTTTTAAAAAGCAGAGTACTATAAAGAGATATAAAACTACAGGTAATTAACACAATAGGCATGCTACTTTATTGCAGGTATGTGCCAAGGCTTCTGAAGGGTAGTTACCAGGGAGGAACACTGGAAAATGGATAAAAGCCACCGTACACCAAAGATGTACTCCCATACTTGATTTTACCCATTGTGCAAGTGTCCATTTCCTTCCCCAAACCTACTCAGAGTGCTTACAAAGTTGTAGGTGTGGATACTTTCCAGGATGAAGGACATGTTCACTTTTAAAAGAGGAGTAAATAAAAAAACTTTGTTGAGATGCATGAAACTATAATATCTCTGGCTACATTTTGATCGCTGAAGTCCTTGAGATTTTGAATAGAACTGTTACATCTGAAATATTACGGAAATATGGAAATAGCTTACCGGCACAAAGAGGTAAAGGCTTCCATTCCCCATTAAGACATTTTACTTTAATTTCCTTAGAATTGCCAGAGCCTTGTTTACATCCACAAATTACTTCATCCCCATGTGAAAACTGGGTCTGGTCTTCCTGGTGAAGAACAATATTTGGAATAGAGGAAGGTGATCCACATGGCATTTTGTCTTCTGTTGAGAAGAGCAGAAGTATTCCACAATAATATTGGAGTCATATATGAATAGCTGAAAGAACTTAAATAAAAAGAACTATATTTGCATTTAGTGAGTCAAATTAACTCCCATTAATTGTAACAACTAAACTTCATCACAGCTGAGTATGTATATGTTTTAGGCAGCTTACTAAATCCCTCTCCAGTCTTTTCCATTCCTTTTCCATCACTGTGGTAACTCCATAGCTTACTCCACAAGTAGTTTCAGCTAACATTAACTTCCCAAACTGTATTTCATTGGTACATAAACTCTAAAGGGTAAGAAAACCTTCAAGTAATCCAGCTCATCTGGATCCCCAAGTGGGATCAATCCAACTCACCTGGACCCCTAATTCTCATCAGTCAAAATTATATTTGATTACACACCTAAACATTTGTAATGTGTACTTTTGGTTGGTATTATTAGAAGAACTGAAAACCACTGTAACATTACTTAGAGGGCTGTAGCACTGTCATCTTTATGTAGTAACAGCAGTTCCTGCTTTTGGCTCTCACTGCTGCCATGATAGTGACAGCAAAGGGCAATGGCTTGCACAGATGAGTGCAGCATGTGAGTAGGTTTTTTTGAAGGAGGAAGAAAGCATGCTTTTAATGTAGGAGAGGGAAGACCCACAATAAACTCAAAAATTGAATTTGAACAGCCCAGCACTTAAGTTTGGACAACTCTTCTTTCAAGCCTGTGCGCTGAAACTATTCTCGCTGGATCAAGGATGTAAGCTCCATGCTGTACTTTGTTAAACCATAAGTGTTGCTCGTGGAAGACATGTCAGAATGTATACATATAGGGACAGAGTAAACTATTCCATAAAAACCCGCCATCTATTGGTCCTCCTGTTAGATGTTTGTGCACTATAAAAATGCCCTGAATTATTTTCGTTATTTACAGATTTTCAGCTTGACTATTCAATTCTACTTCAATTCTGAGATACTGTCAAATCAAATCACATAGGAGCTTTGCAGAAGTATTTTTTAACATTGAAATTTTTTAACATTGAAATTCATGCTCTCAGGTTTGAGGTACACCACCTAATGACATGCACAGAAAGTGGATGCTTTCGCTTAGGCAGGAGACTTGACTGTAGAACTATTCACCATTTCAGTATCTGGACTATAAAAAACTGTTGGACATGTCTGCCTCTAGCCTAGGGAAGACAGCAACATAGGTAACGCATTCACAGTGATCAAGTTTGTAGCCCAGTGCCTCAGTATTGCCATTGCTAGAAAGAGGTCAAAGAGTTTGTACCGAGCATGCAGGACCTCGGGATGGAGGCTTATCAGGCTTATGTTGTCAGAACTTGTTCTGATCTGCCTGGAGGCTTGATTTTACTTGTTCTAGCTGCAACAGCAATTTTTCTAGTGACTAGGCTATAGCTATTTATTTTACTTTTGGTTATCTCTGTATGAAACCACCATAGGTTTATATACATAGTAGTAACAAGTTTTTAGTCTCCGTAGAGTGAATAATTATGACTCTAACATAATGATGCAGGTGAACAGAGGGAAAGTATGATAACACAGTCCTTAAGAAGTGGGGACAAAAGCTGGGTGTGGCAGAGTAGAGGAAGGGGGATGGTACCAGACAGGGCATAGCCTGGCACCTCAAGGCTATGAATAGCTCACAAAAGGCCAGATTAGACTTGGAGCTGATCAACACTGGGTTTAGGGGTAATACAAAGATCAAAGAACAAGTATTTAACATATTTAAAACACAGTTAACATGTCTAATTCAGAACTTGTAGACCAGTGAAAAAAAGGCAAGCAAAAGCATGCTAGCAAACCTAAAAATTAGCCCAAGCAGATCCTGTAAGGAGGAAGAGGAAATCATCAGCATCAACATCTCATTCCTCCCAGTGAATGACTTGAGATACTGATAATGTGCTGTAACTTCCCTCAAAAACACACCAGACTGAAGCCATTGACTTTAGGACCCAAAGGAGCAGTAGAAGGGTGAGCATAAACCAGAAGAAAGGGGTAAAAAAAGCGTGTATATAGTAATTGTAAATATATATTATAAACTGTTTGCATTACTTAGACATTCTGTATTATTTATACATTTATAATTATTCTTTACATATTATGTATTTATGTTATTTCTCTTTCTATAACCATTTGATCTGGACTCACAAAAATTGTTTGATTGGACTGTTAAGATTTCAATTATATTCCTAATAAAGTTTTGGTTTTTACATATATTGTGTGTTTACTTTTTAGCCATAACATGATTTCGAATGTCCATGTTATATCTGCAAATCTGTAATTTCAATTGTGAAAATATCTGTGAACTACTAGCCTACAGTGAATTATAAACTTCTCACAAGTAAAAGTTGTATAGATTACCAATGCAAGAGGGAGGAGATGACCATTGTCCATCAACACATTCTATTTCCTTTGATCCAACCAGTTTAAATTCAATGTTGCATTCATATTGCTTTCTGTCCCCGTGCTGATACTGTTCCCCAGAGCCACCAGCAATAATTCCATTGGTAATCTGAGGTGGAGGTCCACAGCCTCTGGCTTTCACTGAAATCAAGAAATCAGTACTGAACTCAGTACTTTTAGCACAGTTTTAAGTCAAGTGCAACGTAAACTGAATTTGTTGTTTAAAATTAAGAAAAATCAGTAGAACAGGTTAAACAGATCATTGGTTTATGCCTTTGAACATCTGCATTCATGCTGGTCTGGAGATCACAAACAGATATGCATGACCCTGGCTCACTCTACTCTCTTACTTCCATGCACTGTCAATTGCCTGCTATGATAAAAGAAGTGGTTGATAAAAGTAACCCAGTTTTAGGAGAAAAAAAGTGTTACATGGATGGCAACTTCAGTATTCTTAAAATAAATTTTAAAAAGTTGAAAATTTTGTAAGAAATAGCAACATACATTACAAAAATCACCCAGCAAGGGATATGTACCATATATTAAAGGAATTCACTTCCAGTGGAGTTAATGGAACTCCTGTTAAGGGAGCTTAAAATGTTCCTGAGCTGAAGAGCCAACTATATGAAATACATCTGTTTTAAAATGGAAAAGAGAGTGAGGAAAAAGAAGGATGAGAGCATGAAAGACAACAAGGAAATTGATTGAGTGGGAAGAAAGAGAGATGAGAAATATGAGTTCCCTTCATCCTCCCAAGCTTCCTCATGAAAGGGCACCTGCAAAATAAATGCTTTTCAGATGTCAGTAAGTTGTGCTCTGTCTTAAAACAGATGAGAAGAATACGGGCATATATATTCCCTTCCGCATGAGTTTGTTCATCCTACTGGATGAAGCTGAAGAATTTCACAGGGAAAACCCTTCACTGAGCTTCTTTTACTTGGGTCCAGCTCTGTGTTATCTCCAAAACAGTTTTTTTCTTCAATATCATGTGATCAGAAAAAGGAACATACGGTGAAATATCTGATGGGTATCAATATTAAGCAGTGGCAAAACTCAGGAAATTACTCAAATTCATCACTCCTGGCTTTCGTGCAAATAATTGCACATTATTTATGCTATTTTGAATAAGGAATAATTTTTCATACATTACAGTCAATAACCTGAATGAAGATTTGCACAGGCCATTTACCAGGTCACTTTCAGTTATTGCAGAACTCCAGTGGGCATAACCAAATCTAACAGAAAGTTCAATATTAAAAGTTCAACTGTTCAGATTTTTTTACATGAAATAGCAAAACACTATGAAATGATCCAAAGAGGGCCTGTTCCTGTCATTTTAGGGATGAAGATGGGATAATTGTTCTTGGGAACAGTACTGGCTTATAGAAGGTGTCAGTAGAAGTCTTCAGGACCCAGGCATTTTCATACATTTTCTACTACAGTGAAGTTAACAGAAGAATTACCTTTACACTCTGGTGCTGATGGAAACCATCCAAAGTAATAGCACTGAGTAGAGGCAGGTCCCACTCTTATGTAATTTTTTGCACAGGTAAATTTCACAACATCTCCATTGCGGTATTTACCCTCTTTGGGAAAAAAATCTCCATTGGGCAATATCAGCATTTCACATTCTATTGCTACAAAGACAAAATATTTTAACATGTAGTGTACACCCTACAAAAATCACATGAAATGCTACTGATTAGAACAAAACCAAAAAAAGTTTTAAAGAAAAAAGCTTCACAAACTGTATACAGAGTTACGCTGATTAACAAACACAACAATATTCACCAAGACACTGGGGCGTTGGACTCCATTCACCATTTATGCCACACCTTGAGGTACCCGTTGGCATATTATTTGCAGTTTGATATCCCTTTGAACATGCATACTCAATTGTATCTTCAGGCATGTACATAGTTTTATCTGTGTGGTAATTCAAACTGTCCAAAAGAGGTGTTTCACATGATTCTGTAGAATGAAACAAAGTTAGTTCATTTTGTGATCCAGAAACACTGCCCTTTGGAAGCATCGTTTCTGTAGGTGCTTCAGTGTGTGCCAGTCTACTGAACCACTCAGTATATTTGAAACATTAAAAATTTTGCATTGCCAGAATATGGAGTATCACATGTAGCACATTCACATACTATCTATTGCATTAATCTTCAGAAATATATGTTTGGAAGTAATATCTAGCATAAATATTTCTTTTTTAGATTCAGTTCTTTCTACTGCATAATGTCATTAAAGGTGTCATAGCAAATGTTTTCTACTCCTGTTCCCCATGGTCATATGTGAGTGGGTCAGAAAAAAAGCTGCATAATCCTAGGAAAAGGCAGTCTGAAATAAAAGGACAAGATAAAATATCAGCTAAAGTTGGTCAGTATTAGGAGCCTCGATATCATAACACTGGAAGATTAAGTGTCTCCTTTTACTATCCTACACCCCTGCTCAGAAGAGGAAGGAACTAAGAGGAGAAAGGCAAAAACATTATGGAGGTATTTTCAGGAAAAAGCACCCTGGTGTTTTTCACAAATGTTCATTTTAACACCAGGGTAGACATATGAATAAATTTTTATGCATAGTGATAACATCTTTCCAAATAATGAATCCCATTTTTCTCTAGTTTGGTTACATTTAAAGAAAGTTCTTGGCAGAATCCCTTGGATCATAGGCATTTCTTCATAAATCATCCCCCACATCTGTGAAAGGGGGGAGAAATGGGAGTAAATTTGCCCTCTACGTCAATGACCATATTGCCATGGTTATGGACCATTCCACGGTCCATGCACTGGAATGCATGGAGCTCCGCCTGTGGATGGATGGGGAGACAACTGAGAGCTTATAGGTCAGGATTAAAGGGAGGACAATGTGTGCTTGCAGCCCAGAAAGCTCACCACATCCTGGGCTGCAACAGAAGTGTGTCCAGCCAGTCAAGGAAGGTGATTCTGCCCCTCTACTGTGCTCTGATGAGACCCTACCTGGAGGAGTCCAGTTTGGGTAGTCCTCAGCACAAGAAGGACATGGACATGTTGGAGTGAATCCAGGGAAGGGCCACAGAGATGATCAGAGGGATGGAGCACCTCTGCTATGAAGACAGACTGAGAGAGTTGGGGTTGTTCAGCCTGAACAAGAGAAGGTTCCAGAAAGACCTTAGAGTGGCCTTCCAGTACTTAAAGGGAAGTACTTAAAGTACTTAAAGGAAAGATGGAGAGGGACTCTTTATCAGGGAATGTAGTGATAGGACAACGGGTAATGGTTTTAAATTGAAAAAGGGTCAATTTGGATTAGATATTAGGAAGAAATTCTTTGCTGAGAGGGTGGTGAGACAGTAGAACGGGTTGCCCAGAGAAGCTGTGGATGCCCAATCCCTGGAAGTATTCAAGGTCAGATTGGATGGGGCTTTGAGCAACCTAGTGGGAGGTGTCCCTGCCCAGGGCAGGGGGGTTGGAACTAGACGACCTGTAAGGTCCCTTCCAACTCTAACCATTCTATGATTCTATGAAATTAGGCATATGTACCTTTTATCAGGTAAGAATCACTGGAGAGGTCAGTGATCACCATCTACTTCGTGCTACAGAGGTCCAAAAAGATAGCTCATCTAGAAGACAGTAGATATTTTCCCTGCTTACTCACTTCCTTTATGTTTTCTGTCTTTATTTCTTGGACCCCCAGAAAGGTTAATCTCTGGAGGACCAGTCTTCTATTTGAAACTCCCTCTGCCCAGTAAGAAAACTCTATTAATCCAGATGACAAAAGCTTGAGCACATAGGACACCAGGTCTGCGCCAGTGACAATGAAAGGGAGATCTGAAGCCTTTATGCTACTCACTGATGCACTTTGGAGGTGGAGTCCAGCCATTCTCTTGACATTGTACCACTCCTGTTTCTTTTCCTTCTGGAGATACAAAGCCAGTACGACATCTATAGGTGACCTTGTCCTGTAAATT
Source organism: Rhinoptilus africanus (assembly GCA_013400135.1). NCBI lineage: Eukaryota > Metazoa > Chordata > Aves > Charadriiformes > Glareolidae > Rhinoptilus > Rhinoptilus africanus. Next base: position 42,186 of record VXBO01008947.1, read on the forward strand.
AAATGTTTTCCTTTCCAAGGTGAAATAACCATTGTCAACATTGATATTCTGGCATTTTTCTGAAAGACATAGACAGAATTTCTTCCAAGTAAAACACTGCTAAACTACATGCTTATAATACACAGAAGAAGGAGGACAAATTAAATGGCAGTAGGATTTAGAACATTTTTAAAAGCACAGAACATTTTTCTTCTGCATCGAGCTCTCTTTCTGGGGGACAACTGTAAAGTCAAAGTTATCAACTTGTGCACAAACAGGGATGGACAAGGGTTTGACTTGCAGTAATTCTGCAAGCTTACAAAACTGTATGTCCTCATCTGGTCTTCACTAGAAATTAAATTCATGTTGGGCATGCACTGCACTGTGCATGTCTAAAGAGTCCCTTCTGTCTGTATTGCAAAGGGACACGCACCACAGACCACCACAGTGCGCAGGTACCACCTCAGTTCTACCAAATGGAAATCATTCTGAGTGCATATACTGCAGAACTAAAGCCAATTTGTAACAAACGACCCCTTCTTGTATACTAAAACACCAGTGCAGACAGACCCAATGCTGTAACTGATTTCATATCACTTGGAATACATTGTTTAAGTCAGTCTAAATTAATGGAAATCTTGGTTGGATGTTATCGTCTTGTATCTGAAAGAAAACTTTTGTTGCATACTAAATTCTTTACTAATAGATTATATGTGAAGGAGTTTCTTCATTTTAAGAAAGTAAAACTAAAAGAAATAGTAATATTTATGCATTAGAGAGTCAAGTAAATAAACGTATTAAAAAAAGACTTTGATGAACACTAGAGGATGTATTTGAAAGTTGGGAATGGCGTTAATGATACTTTAGTGCAACAGTTTCAAAAGTTTAAATTTCACACAGAATTTTTTTGTATTTATACTAGTGATGCCCATGACTGACTAACTGTAGGAATTGTAACATTTTATTTTCCTTGCTAATTACTATGTCCAACTCTCAGTAGGTGGTGGTCCAAAATATTCTATGGTCAGCGTCTCTGTCAGGGTGGATTTGTTTCCTAAACCAATATTTTTACAGTCCATGAAAAGATAGGTTGAAGTAGTTCTCTTGTCCATAGGAAATCATTATCTAAAGTATTTAAAGTTTGGTATGACATTCTCGAATTTCAGGTTAGATAGAAGTCAGGAACAAAAGCTGTAAATCCAGTTAAGAGAGGTAACCTTCCTGTTTCTCCCCCCTTCCAGTATGATGCCAACTGGCAAGAGAAACAGGGATCAGGTGGCATAGTGAGAGGCTGAAAGGAGCCAAGAAATTACAGATAGGCTGCAGAAGGGGAATGACTACTATTTATTTTGCACAGCTATGTTATAACAAGATTTCACTACTGAAGACAAAGAGATCATGACCCCCATCCCAGAGCTTACATTCTAGGAGATCTGAATGAGCCACATGTGGATATTTTACAAGGTTATAGTCTGCACTTTTGTATAGTGACCAACCTCAGCAGCATACAGGGCCATGAGAGCTGCATGAGCCAGCTGAGAGAATCATGGCATTGTGTTTCAGTTGTAGAGCACCTAGACTTAGAGTTACTAAGCAGAGGTGATGGATTAATCTAGGTGATACGATGATGGATATACTGGTTTTAGCTAGAAACCTCCACAAAATACAAGCACACTCACTTTTACGGATGCATCTTGGAGGAGGTGACCAGCCATCCTTTGTGCATATGACTCCACCTTCATGTTCAGGATGAAAGTCATCGTTGCAGAAATAATTAATTTTTTCACCTTCTTTATAAATATTCTGGCCATGTGAGAAATAACCATTTTCCAGATGTCTGACATCACATTTTTCTAAAGAAGGAAGGTAAGTGCATTTAACCACAGTAATTTGTACAGCAAGAACTGAGGTAAATGAAGTCTTAGGAAGACAGTTACCAAAAAAATAAAAGGGTCTCCTAGCACATTTCTGTATTCTTCTATCCCAAAAAGGCATTCCTGTTCAGACCTGAATGAAAGCATGTTTTGTTTCGCTGCCCTAAAAATTAACAAACCACATGAACAGGAGTGCAAGTCACTACATAAAGTGCTAAGAAGTGGTCTAGTAAACAGTATTGCTTACCTTGTACTCATACGCAAAGTTGGTTAACCAGTGCATCTAGCATCGTGTACACCAGCTCTGGTTTGGTCTGCTATGTCTCTAAAATCTTGATGCCTGCCCTGAGTGATTTTCAGCATTTGCCTTCAGGAGATTTTATTGCTTCTCTGCAAATGTATCAGCCTCTCAAACCAGCTGTAGAGATTTTGGCAACAGCTAAGCACTCTGACTCTGCAGCATCCTGTGCCACCTGGAGCCCAGACATGAGGAAGATGGCTGGAGAAATGCTATTAACTGTGCTACGTGAGTAACTGGTCTTTTCCTTTGGGGAGAACTCCACTCATTTCCTGCACTGGCACCACTCCACTGACAGCAACAGGGAAATATCAACCTTTTTTAATCCACTTCCAAGCCCTACCAGTAGGTAGGAACTTTACTGTGACTGAAGATGTGTGTTAGGAGAAAAGGCCTCAGCTCGCTACTTTAAATCTATTTTCTATAGTTCAATCATTAAGTCAGTGTATCTGGATCTCTTGCTGATGCAATGCTTACTTTCAGCTTATTGTAAGAGTGTGCCACCTTCTCATCTCCAAATATTATCCAAAGGGACCAGGCAATGGATCTGAGAGAGGAACCGCTAAACAAAGTACCCAAGCCATGGAAGGAAGAATATATTTACATAGAGTAGAAACTCCCTGTTTGTATGTGCAAATGAAAGCAGATGTATGCACGTGACCCAGAAGCCAGAGAAAAGAAACATTTCCTATGTATTTCTTAATCTCATGGATAGTTTCAGGAGTAAAGAATCTCCAAATACAAAAGCATCGTTTCAGCTTCACTCAATTCAGTGTCATTTACCAGCTGACAGTCATAGCTCTGCAGATAGGATGATAGTCCGGGTGCAGTTCCAGCAGTCACCTAAAGCAGTTCTACTCTAACCAACTTCTTTGTTCCATCTTGTGCTCCATTGGCACAATTTCTGCTGTATAGACCTTTGCTAATTAAAAAAGAATTAAGTATATAGTGGAAATGTACTTACTGAGGCATTTTGGCTCTGGCGACCAGCCCATTTCAGAACAGACTATTCGAACCCAGTATTCTTCACTTGGGGTTGAATAACCATAATTACAATGGTAATCAGCATGGTGCCCAAACATCATTGGAAAGTAATAGTCTTTGGAGGACTCCAGTGCTCGACTTAACTTGCCATTTTCTATAACTGGGTAGTCACACGGTTTCTCTTGAAATAGAATATAACAGCAACAATATCAACACACACATGACGACAAGCTCAGGACACAATTAATTTAGATTCAGCTTCATCATCTGAGTGTTTTCTGAAACCGATGGGATCAGGATTGTACACTTTGGCAGATCCCAAGTAGTGTAGGAACAACTGCACTCTGCTTCTGTTGTCTTTGTCGTTACCCACACCTATGTTCGTTCCTTCCATTTCCATTGCAACCAACAGAAATCCAGACAATATTCCACTTGCTGAGTGGAATCTCAAGATGACTCATGAGAGCAAATCTAAGTATTTATTCTAGGGTGAGATGACACTGACTTTGTAGCATGTCTTTACTAAATTTACTATACTGACTATGATGGGAGCCCAGATAGCTAGCACTGAACTGTGGACTCTTAAAATTGAGATGACTCCTGTTACCATTTTCTTTCGTAACTTTTGGGATTCTGCACAAAAATATCTTCCTAATCCTTCTCATTTTTAATTTAAAACTATAGTGTTTTTCTTTTGTTCTCTCACTTCCTCTAAAGAACTGACCCCTTTCAGGGACAAGTCAAGGACAGAAGATGGAGATTCCCCAAAACTTTAATTCAAGTTTCCCCAGGATACTCTACTTGGCCATGGCAGGTGGGCTCCTCCTGAAGTGCTCTGACCCAGAGCCTACATGCTAGAGCAAGGGAGATTACCCACTGGACAGACCAGGTTATAATAGGTAGAATAAAACCGATTGTTCATAATATACCAACATAAAACTGCAAGTAAAAATCTAAAGCTGTGATAATTGTGATGAAAGATACCTCCCAACCATTACCTATGTTTTGATTTAGTTTGTATACTTTAACACTCACTACTTCCTCTATCTTGACTGGCATTCTACTCCTCAGGTGGACTGCAAACCTTCCTGACAGGGAGCTGACTATAGCACTTTTTAACACATACTTTCACAAATACAGTAATAGATAATACCTGTGTTTATAAACATAATTTAAACGTAGATTATACCATTGTTTTTACAGATTATTTTTCTAAACCATTAAATTAAGCTTTACATCATGAAGAAACACAATGAATCATCAAATCTCATTTCTCATGCTTAAGTTTTTCTCTTGACCTCTTTTTCACTGATGTTTCCAACAACTCTGCGTGTTGCATCTTCATTCACGAGAGCTACTTACGGACACAACCTGGATCAGGCACCCAGCCATTCTTGGTGCATTCAGCTGTGCTTCTGCCAGTCAACACTTTAAAATGATATCCAGGTTTACACTGTACTGTGATTGTATCACCTACTCTGTAGATGTCTTCTTGAGGTCTAAAGTTCCCATTGGAAATTCTTGGAGGAGAGCACACAATTTCTAAATAAAAAGAGAAAGACTGGATGCTAATTTGAAGAATATGTTTAAATTTATTGCATAAATTCTTATTTTCATAGTATATTGCCCATAACTGTATAAAATTATTAAAAAGATTTTTTTTAGGGCAAAGCCAAAGTTATATTTCTCTGACACACTTAGAAATGTACAATTCTGTAAGAGCAGAGGGGCAGTTGTTTCTGATGCCGTGCTAGTTAGACAACTAAAACGTAATTACAAAGAGAATGGTCGGAGCAAGAACTAGAGGTGATCAAACTGAATTTGACTGATCTTCTCCAGTAGGTCATTCCACAGCTGGAGCTCAAAATGACCTATGCTGGGCTCATTCACAGCTCTCCTTGTCTGGTTTATGGACACTGTCACAAAGGAGAGCAGGTTCACTGGCAGGTCCTAAATGGAGAAATAACTATACTTAACAGGGAACTGATTATTCAAAGGCTGTGGGATTAAGATTAGGGTCCCGCACTGACATTGTAAGTATTTAAACAACTGAGAAAGGACAAGAATGCTATCCTAAAAAACCCATAATACCTTTATGGTCAGAGAAGCCAGGCAAACATATTATTTATAAACCGGAGCCTGTCTTTTGAGGTTTTTTTGTATTTTACTTCCAATTTGGAAAATACCACCAACACACTCAGAGCTGGGAGGGGATGACTGTAAGGTAACTAACTACAGGTTGGTCCTGCTGTGGAGTGAAAGCGGGTGAATCAGATGTATGCATGTACTGCTGAACCATCTATGTTCGGTGGTAAGTCAAGTACCAGAACCACTATTTGAATATACTCCAAGTATCAGAGCCTAGTATAACAGTGTCTGGGAGAATGTTATATTTGGTACTTCTCAAAAGCAGTGCATGTTAGTATCATTACTAATCTTGAAGCAGAAAGGTCAAAAATTGAGTGGGCACTAAGACTGACTACTCTTTATTTCTAAAGGAGTCTTTCTGGAAGAGGTCCCAGGAAGGTGAATGGTACATAACAACCTACAATGTTGTCCTGTTACCAACTTTTTTTCCAGTTTCAAGTATTTGACAATTTCTTGAAGACAATTCAAGGCACTAATAATTTCCCCAAAATTCACATTAAACTATTTCAACTGGGACATAATATGCATATTTCTGTTTGTGGGATATGGAAATTTAATTACAGTCTTTAAGAGATGTAGTTGAATGAAACTAAAGTTAACCCAAAGGGCTGATGTCAAACAGGACTAGCCTCACAAATTATGTATTTGTCATCTTAACTGCTCAGAAGGCATTTGTGAGTTAGAAAGCAAGAAGGAGTTTCAGCATTGTAGATAAATTAATTTTTAGGGATTCACAGACAGCTTCTGATGGGACATTTGAACACCATGGATAATGTGGTTGTGCAATTACGGTTCTGATGACATTAAACAAATTTTTGTCTTCATCACAGACTAAGGGTCGTTGACAGTGGCATGCATACCCTGTTACATTGGTCTCTATTTATACATCACTTCATGTCCATGGTTCTTACGGTTAGTGAACATCAAATCTAGGTTGTACACAATTCTTGACATAATGGCTGTGTAGAAAGTACCACGGTTTTCAGCTTCATGTGAAATCCAGCACTACAATGCCATTGTAATTTTCAGCTTAGACACTTACGGCCATCAATGGACTACTTATCCTTCTGAAATTGGACTACTGCACATTTGCTCAAACTCCTTTGGAAATGACCATGTCAACTTCAGATTATTCTTCCTACAACACTATCTTACTATTTCAGAAGAACTCCTGAAAGGCATCTTACAAACTTGTCAGGATTTTAATTTGAATGATACTTAGAAAGATACTTTTGAAATTTCCAGTCATTTCTGAAAGGTTGCACAGTACACTAACAATTTCTTACTGAGGTTCCATCACTGAAAGACGGATCATTTTTTAATTATTCCTCTTTGGCTGGAACCGATTGGTCAGAACTAGTAGTCTGGAAGTTTCAAGAATGGATGTAATAACTAACCACCAGGTGCTCAGTCTGCTCAAACTACAAGACTCATCAGGACACTCAGACAAAATGCAGAAATCAGTACATCAGGTCAAGCAAACTTCTATTGTCTCAAATGTTCATACAGGATGAGATGCTGAGTGGTATTTTACTGAGTGGTTAGTCCTATGATTACAAGTAGCAGAGTCTTACTGACACAGCATCTCAACTACTGAACACTGAAGACCTGAAGATGCATTAACTTGTATCTCCCCCTCAAAGAAATGTTTGTGATTCATCAGGCTAACATTATTAGCTTTCCCCCATTATATTCATCCTGCTGCAAATCATATGGTATCAAAGGTGTACTTCTTTACCCAGTCTTCCAACATACAGCACAACCACTGACTTGTACTATTTCATGTTAAACACATCGAGACTTGATGTGAAGACAATAGGACTTCATAAACCATAGCACTTCTCTAAGAAGTTGGTTTCAAATGTTAATTTTCCCATGTCAGATTCCTTCTGTTGTTTGAATTTCTCTGGTATTAATGCTTTTTTTCCTGCTTGCTTAAATATTCCATTTAGTGTCTAATTTTTCCATTCCTTAGATAAAACATTTTCATTATATCTTGTAGCAGGTAAAGAGATTCAGCTTCAGCCTTCTTATTTTTCTGAATTAGGATTTTTTTCTACCCCAAGAAATCTTTTTTTGTATGTTCTCCCCACGAATTCAGAATCACATAAAAAAGGAATAAAATAATAATAGCTACTAATGCTGCATGAAGTATTTTAGCATCAGTCCCATTTATGCAGTTTACTGTAGCAATTGTTTTGTGGACCTATTTAACTACACCTAAGTAATAAAAGACTGAATTAACTGCTTTTGCTAGTCCTCTCCACTGAAAACTGTTATCCAGTTGTTTGGTCCCTTTAACATTTAATCCTTCCAGATCTTCCTGGGATATCAGTCACATGTGAGTGGATTTCTCTTGTTATGAATAAACTTTTTGTCATTACTAATCCCTGAAATTACTTCCTAACACAAAAAATGCCAAAAATAACTTTAGGCAAGGCTAACCAGTGCAATAGGGTGTTGGATTCCATCCTGATTCAGTACATCGTACATCTGCTCTTTCACCATATCTGTATCCTTCATCACAGGCAAACTGTAGTTGTTCAGATTCCTTGTAAGAGGCCTTTGGAGAATGTACGTATCCATGCAGAATTTCTGGCATATCACAGATAATCTCTGAAATTGAGAAAGACAAAATCCATATATTTTTGCTTATTTTACTTTGCTGAGAATAAATGCCCATCGGAATAAAATTTAGTGACATCTAAACATCAATTAACCTTCTAACTTGTCAAAGCACATTAGTCTGAAGAAAGAAAAATACATCATGATTTCTTTGTATTTTGTATACCCTAAGAACGTGAGTGATTAAAAATGATACTTGGTTTTTAAACTCGGTTCAGATAGATTCAAAATTTTTTGTAATGACTGGTAAAATCAACACTGAAGTGATTGAATCTTATGTAGACATACCAAAGCTAGTTTCAAAGAAAATGACTGCAGCCTGGAAAAACATGGAGCTTGAAGTGAAAACATGGAACAACGAGAAGGTCCATTGAGAATACATTAGCATCCAACATTCTCTGATTTCTCTTTCTTATCCTACTTCTGCATATATGCAATGGAAATTGCTTACAGACAAACTATGCTTAATTGCTGTGGAATAAAGTGAAAGCTTTCTAGTTTCCCATATGGTAACCAGTCCATAAGAGTCTGTGAGATTAAAGCTTCCTAATTACGGATAATAAATAGTATCCTTTTTACCTTGGCACTGAGGCACATCACTACTCCATTTTCCATTAGAAGAGCAAATGATTTCTTTAGATCCAACAAGCCTGTATTTTTCATTACATTCAAAATTTACAACCTGTCCAAAGGAATATTCTTGGCCTAGTGGAAAGGCACCAGTCATAATTATTCTTCCATTTTCTGGTGCTTGTACAGGTAAACACTTTGCCACTGGAAAATAAAACAAAAACAAAAAGCAAAAGGAAAGGGAAAAAACAGCCATTTTGAGATCTGTTCTGTAAAATAAACTGACATGCAATAAAGTTAAAATACAGAAAACTCGCTGTAATTTCCTTACACATTTTAAAAATATGTACTCATGTATTCAGATACTATTTGCAACAGATATAGTACAAAACCCAAAGCAAAAAGACAGACTGACATAGCAGGAAGCTTGTTGTCTGACTGTCATCGTCCTCTTCTCTGCCCTTGAAGGCTAAAGACAGAGCACCCACTGAACTAGATCACATCCTGAGGTCTCGCCCAATATAAATTATCCTATGATCCTATGAATTCTATGGATGGTTAGAAGAGCCTTGACTGACACATAGGGCAATTAAGCTCTGTCAAAATAGTTTAACTTACCTTGGAGATATGCCAAGCTGAATTTGCTATAGACAAGTATCTGGAGAAGTACTGTGTTAGAGACTAACTACAACAGTTCAGTTATTAACTAATCCTAGTTAAGGATACCAGAATAATTGTATTACTGAAGTAAACAACCACAATATCAGCCATGAATTTAGACCTCTTGTATCTCCCAAATTTTTAACTGCAGAAAAAAGAAGAATTAATGTATGTCATCAGATATTTCTTATTAAAGGGGAAATTACTACCAAAGCTCATTCTTAAATGTTCACATTGGTATTACCAAGCACATATGAAACTGGCTGGTGTTCGCCTACCATAGCTCCCACTTCCCTATCATAACTTTCTCCGTCTTACAAGCCATTTGCCTTTTCTATGAGCTCACATTCAATCTTCTAGTTTCCTCACAACTGGGACATTATACAAATACTTTCTTTCATAGGCAATCGTATTTCAGACTACTGAAAACTCATTACGAAAACAATCTTGCAGTATCTTGGTGACATGTTACAAAAAACATGAGAAACAATTGCTCTATACTGTGCAGACAGAGTCCTTTATGCCTAAAATTGAGGCCACTCAAAACCCAGTAAACTAAATGTAAAATATCTGAGACCAAGGAAATGTCCAAACATAGGCAAAAACTCTAGACGAGAGAAATCTACTTTCATTTGTGATTCTTTACTCAGAGGCACTTTCCTGATATTAGATACTTAGCCAAAAGACAAATTTCACTGCTGCACACATATGTTAAAATAGATCATATAAAAATTATCTTTGGGAAGAAAGGGAGCTTATTTTCGTAATCATCCAGGTTTGAAACTGCTGAAAAAGTTTCCAAAATCAAGGAAGTATCATCTGAGCTATCCAGTCTATTAATTCTTGAGGTCTGTGTCTTTCTTGCATTCATTCTTACTTGCTGAAGATTTTCCATAGTATGCTAACAGGTAGAAGAACTTGCAAAAAAAATCTTAATGGCTGGGATATTCCCAAGAGTGGAGGAGAAAACTAGCTAAAACCACCCATGCTTTTACATACTTCTCAAATGTCTCATCCCAGCTGTTTTTTGTAACCACGTTTTGCAGACATCTATTCTATCAGGGCCTTTAAGTGAGAGCTTTAAGCCTGTCTGTGGGCGACAAGACTCCGTTTTGAGAATACGTTTTTAACAAACGCTTGAGTGCTTATTGGACTAAAATGGCTGAGAAGTCATTGTAAGGGTTTCACTGCTGCATAACTTGAATTTAAACATGTGTCAATTAATACTAGTAGGGAAATCACAGACTAGTTCTAGATAGTATCAGACAGAAAAAAAGACAGTTTGATAAATAACTAAATGTTAAACTCCATTTACCTTCACAGTGAGGGATGTCATTGCTCCATCCATCTGCCTGACACTCACGGTAATTTCTTTGGCTGAGCATCCGGTATCTTACCGAATAAAAGAGTAAACAATGACAAAATATATTCTCATTATGTGGCAAAACCAGCAGTGCTGCTGTTTTTGAAGCAAAGGAAATAGGTTTCATATGTTCTAGCACAGACTAACCAAAATGTGACAAAACCTAGTAGGTTTTTGGCTTGTCTCTTCCCCATTTTGTTTGTTTTAATTGCATATGGCAAAAAAATATATAAAAAATCAGAAAGTAGGAAGTAATCATTAAGATGGCTTCTTCATTACAGAGATAGCAAGCTTTGGCTACATAACAAATAACCTAGTGATAATTTACACAATCAATAGAAAGCAAAGTAAAATTCCTGTTGCCTGTGCTCTATTATGACTGAAAGCCATGTGACAGCATCAAAAAAGGACTTAATCCACACCATATGCATCTCTTGCTTTGATGAGCTAGTATTATCTTAGGTTTGAGGGCAACACGGCCACAACACCATGGCTTCTGCTTTGTCTTAAATGTAGTCAGAGGAAGTACAGCTAGTCTGAAATGACAGTGAAGAACTGTCTGATTTTAAGGGATTAAGAAGAATATTGTCTTTTTGTGGAAGTCAGACTAGACTCCAGCAATACAAAGACTGCAAAAGCATGGCTAAACCACTGTACCATGCTTATAGCTGATTTGCATTTCAAAAAGAAAGAATCCAGTCATAAGCATACTTAACTAAGCACAATACTGTGTATTTGCCTTGCTGCAGTTTTCATTGGAGAAAATGAATAGAGGAGAAGTATTTCTTCCAAGCAGTCAGAGAAGACATGTTAGTGAGTCCACCAGAAATGTCTTCCTTCAAACATTTTTTACAATACATTTTACTTCATACTGCACAAAAATGATTCAAGCAAGAATGATGAGTTGTGGTTCTGAATAGAAGACTCTGTTGTATGGCCTGATGACTTCACTAACATAATTACATCATGAATGCCTACTGAGAGCACTGACTCCAGCATACAAAGCTGCATTTCCATCTGAACTGGCTGGCTGGTGGAGTCATGAGGCAGCTTTACAGACAGATCACTATTTTTGTTTTCTACTCAGTCAGCCATGATTTCAAGTTAGCTACAGCCTTATGTATTTCATACGCTTTGGATGACAGCTTCAGATGCATGAGTTCAGTTACTCCAATAGCACCAGATGTGAGACTTATCTTTAGTGTTACTGTAATTGCAGAAATTTAAATTAAACAATTACCAAGCATTAAGTATTAGTAAATTGCATTTGCATTACAGACAACAAATCATAGAATCATAGAATCATAGGGTTGGAAGGGACCTTGAAAGATCATCTAGTCCAACCCCCTGCCAGAGCAGGGTCACCTAGAGCACATCACCCAGGAACGCGTCCAGGCGGGTTTTGAATGTCTCCAGTGAAGGAGACTCCACAACCTCTCTGGGCAGCCTGTGCCAGTGCTCTGTCACTCTCACAGTAAAAAAATTCTTCCTGATATCCCTCTTGAATCTCCTATGCTCCAATTTACATCCATTACTCCTTGTCCTATCACTGGTCATCACTGAAAACAACTTCTCTCCATCTTCCTGACACTCCCCCTTTACGTATTTGAAGACATTGATGAGGTCACCCCTCAGTCTCCTTTTCTCCAGACTAAAGAGACCCAGCTCCCTCAGCCTTTCCTCATAAGGGAGATGTTCCACTCCCTTAATCATCTTTGTGGCTCTGCGCTGGACTCTCTCAAGCAGTTCCCTGTCCTTCTTGAACTGAGGGGCCCAGAACTGGACACAATACTCCAGATGTGGCCTCACCAATGCAGAATAGAGGGGGAGGAGAACCTCTCTTGACCGACTCACCACACCCTTTCTAATGCAGCCCAGGATGCCATTGGCCTTCTTAGCCACAAGGGCACATTGCTGGCTCATGGTCATCCTCCTGTCTACCAGGACCCCCAGGTCCCTTTCACCTACACTGCTCTCCAGCAGGTCAGCCCCCAACCTGTACTGGTACATTGTGTTTTTCTTCCCCAAATGCAAAACTCTACACTTGCCCTTGTTGAACCTCATCAATGGGTAACTGATGCTTCTTTTAAAATGAACACCTTATTTTAACTCCCATATATTGAATTAAATAAGTATTACCCATCATTACATCTGTACTCAACTCTGGCACCAAATACAAATTCACTTCCACTGGTAAGTTCAAAGGAACCAAACTCAGTATCTCCAGGATGTCCACAGTGCCTACCTGGTAAAAAAAGAAGAAAAATGTACTTACACAATACAAAGGAATGAGAAATTGTGAAAGATAACACTTTTCCAGTAATGAGTGGCAAGTATGGGCCTTTCAAAAATTCAAAAATGCTCAGCATTAGCTTGATTAACGTCTCCTTTTTTAATCACTATCTTCAATGAGAACTCTTTGGAGTAAGGATCTGCTGATTTAAATTTTTTAAAATAAATAACAAATTAGCAGGTTTTATTCCTTTAAAAAGGTTGAGCTCATCTTAAGATTTATGGCAAATTTAATGGCAGGATATAACTTCAGCTCTTCATCCAACTTGTGACATAAACTGGTTCAAAGCTTCCACTACAGAATCCATCCACGACTGGAAATGAAATTTTTCCATCTTTTGGGGATTATGCTGAGTAAAGAGGGATGATCTAAGGCCATGGAAATCTTTTGGTTCTCAGTCCTCTCTGCTCAAAGTTCTGCATAGGACTTTTCTTGTGGTCTGGCCCTATTTGCCCTGAATTCCCAAAAGAATTCCAAAGATGAACACACCATCCCTCTCATTCATCTACTTTTGATGTTATAATACAGACTGCAAAATAAACTGCAGAGCTAAAACTTATTAGACCTCCTCAGAAGAAATATTTTCTGGTCCCTGGTGATCTAATTTCTTGGAATGTAGCAACATCCTTGTTTTCTCGAAGGAAGAGGTGTTGGAGTAGGTCCTAAACCGGCTCCAGTGAGATTCAGAGAAAATGGACAACCTCAAGATCAATTTTACTGTCTAACATGGCCCACCCTGAAAAGGGAACACGATCTCTTAACCTGTGGCAGACCATCCCTTTTCTCCTTCGCCCTGCACCTTGCTAGTTGCAGTGCCTATTCACTGGGTGGCAGCATTTACTAAAATATATTACTTAAAAGCAACACCAAATTTTGTATAATTTGAAAGATTTGTATTCACTAAGTAGTTATACAAATACATACAAAAAATAAGAAGGTGACTAAATAAAAAATGTAAAAGAAATTAGTAACAACTTAATTAATTTTTACTGATTATTTGTATTCACCTCTGAATGACACCTGGGACTTAATTTTATATTATCAAATCTCTTGTGTGTCTAAAATTTCTTTGTGTATAAAACTCATTTATTACAGAAAAAAAAATCAGCTGACTAACAATAATAAACTTCAATTTCTTCACTAATCAATTCTGCATGAGTGTGAGATACTTCTAAACTCTTAATACAGTATACTAGAGATAATAAATAGCAGCTCTCATCCTAATAATGAATTTTCCTTCACAGATTAAAATAGATGGCATGGAAAAATAATTCCCAAGAAATTATATCTCCCATAGAACTAGCCGAATACACTGAAAAGAAGACAATAGTTTCTCTTGACTCACATTCATAAGCTAGGTTAGTACTTTATTCTGATTACACTGTAAATTTCAGCTGCATTAGGCTTTTACGAGAATTTTGGAAGCAAGCTCTCAATAACTTAACATTAATCTGGTTGTTAATAATAATAATAATAATAACAACAACAACAACAACAATAATAATAGATAATCCTTTGATCTAGAGAAAAGGAAGTTCCGAAACTGTTTCCTGATGCATACATACTTTTTAGGATGATATTTTAAATGATGCTGAAATAAGTAAGTTACAGGTAAAAATACAAGTGCTATTTCACACTGATATCACTGGTAAGGAATGTGATCTGCTGCGTCAAATATTTGCACATATTTTGTGTAAATACTTACTTCTGCATTCTATCATGGGTAGCTGTTGTTTCCATGCTCCATCAACACACTCAAACACAATTCGCCCAAGTTTCATATATCCAGGCCGACATCTGTATGTTACTCGAGTACCATGTGGATAGGGAGGTTTGTCCCATCTTTCAGTAGGCACTTCTTTAACTCTCCTAGGAGGAGGTTCTTTACAAGCTAAAAATTGTAAAGAAAAATTGTGGTGACTGAAGCACATGCTAGAAACGGCAAAATATTTTTACAATAGAAAATATAGCAAGCAATCCTGGGGACATTTGTGATAAAATGAGTATATGCTTTCTACTTAATCATCACAAAATAGGAAACTGCCAGCAATTTTATAGGATTATGAACAGACCTTTAGAAGGACATCAGAATAGTCAAGGAAGTGCCAAGAAACCACATGGGACAGTCATAATTCAGGAAACACATTTTCGTTACAAAAACTGAGATGAGATTAGTGCCCTGGCTCTAACCACAGACAGCTCTTTTCCTTCCATCTGCAGGAGCTCCTCCATGTCTGTCTTTCCATTATTATGGAGAACAACTCTGTGCACTCTGTAGAGTTTCATTTCAAACTTCTCTTGTGCAGCCACCACTCCTTACTGTCATTAAGGTCACGTGTGATTTGATCAAGTTCTGTCAAATCTCCCCTCACCTTTACATTGCCTAAAATTTCTCTCCAGCTTGAGATCACCTGATATTTCAAAACTTATTTCCTCCTGTCTATGAGATTACTTCTTATGACAAATTACTTATTACACGATGTAATTAATTCCAGGTATTCATTTTGACCTTCATTAGCTTCAAAGCATTTTCACTCAATTTGGAGGAGTAGATGGTGTTGTCTGATATTTCTCATTAGCTCAGTATTACAGTCGCTCCCCAAAAGCTCCTTCCTGGGCTGTGTTCAGTGTCCATGAAATGTACAGCTAAGATCATCTGAATTAGAAGAAATGAGCCTGAATCAATTATATTAAGAAGTTCCTCAACAGCTTGAGAATGAGAAAAATCAGACTAAAGGGGAGAGAAACAAATGAGGGATGATGTTAATGAAAGACTAAGTGATCATTGTTAAGAAACATTTCTTTGCTATTGTTTATAATAATTGACCTAATTTCAGTGATTAATTCTCTGTGCTTGGGTGACTGATATGTACTTATTTTACAGAGTAACAGACTCTGGACAGTATAGATAATTAGATGCAATGAAGTCTGTTTCACATCTGAACATGAAAGGTGAAACTTTGTCAAGAATAAATAAAACAACCTCTGAGAAAGGAAGCCTTGGAAAAGAAATGAGACCTCTCTATAGAAAATAAGTGTGAGACAAAATGTCCACCAGGGAAAGAAATTTCTTGGTGATATATTCATTACTTAGTAGAGGGCTGGCACAAAAATCCTCTCACCAGTTTAGTTGAAGGCCACAGGTTTGTGAAAGCATCTATACCCTCACTGCAGCTTTCCTATGGATTGCCCAGGTGCTGCCTGAAAATGAGACTGCAGGAAAAATATTTAGGATCTTTCCTCATGTGAGGGATGTGGAGTTTTGGCCTGCTAAACTGAACTGTGGAGATCACAGCCACAGATTAAGTAGCAGATATTAAATACTCATTCTTCTACATCAAAGTGTGGAAAGTGAATTTTACTTCACTTGTACAAAGACATACCCTTGAACACTCACTGTTTTAATTTCAGTCAGCGGAGTACCTACCAAATTAGAGGTATAATTTTAGAAAACTGTTTAAAAAACAGGAAAAAGATTTGTTACAAGAAAAAACAACTGCATAATTTTAAGTGTTCTGTACCTATGACAATTTGAAAATATAAAGAAAAGAATGTTAATTGTGAGATCTATTAACTTTATTTTGGCTGTTTCAAGTAGGCAGAAGGCATAGACAAGCTTTGACAACACTGCTGAGGTGCTAAAGGAAGAGTATGCCCACGCGTTCACATTTTTCCTAATACTTTAATAAATATGCTCCATCAAATGATTACATCAGAGTAAAAATTATTGCTTCTGTCCACTAGAGGGTACAACCCTACTATCAAAAAAGGTAGTAGGGACTTCTGCTTTTCTTAGCAAGATTAAGACACATTCACTTTTTAATAAAATTTTTGCAACATGCAGGAATAAGCAAAATAAACAAGACTCATCTAACTACTTCTGTCTTTCAAATGTGCTAAAAATTATCAGTTTACATCAAAAAGGTCTTTGTAATGGTGAGAAAAGGAACTTTTCTAATTCTATGTATTTTTCATTAGAGGTCCTTAAAATTAGTGCTTCCAGTTTGCAAGCTGAGTAAGCACACTCTGAATTCTATGATTTAAAAAACAGGCTATTTAGTACAGGGAGAGCTTCTCTGCTCTATTCCCCCCTTACTTCTGACTTGTATTGTATTTTTATTGTCAGTTTTGTAGAATGGGGTCTCTTAAATCCTCCTTGCTTACATTATAAAAAAAAAAAAGGCACAAAAGATAATCTCCTCATAGTGTCTTCATCATTACTTAGACTTGCTTCTTTCTGGGTGTTATTTCAACTCTCTCTGACTGTTCTTTACCACTCCTGCCCTGATGTCAAACTATGTGACCATCAAGTGTCACAGCATCTGTAAGTATTTCTAACTACAGCTAATTAGTCTTTTTTTTTTTTTTCTTTTTAATGAAGTTTCTTAGTAGCTTCAGAAGAAGGAATTTGCCGACAGGATGTACTTCAAAACGGTATTAATTACATCATGCACTCACGATGTGTACCCACCAAAACTGGGAGAGTTTTATTTTTATATTAGAAAGCATGCAGTAAATGCATATCTTCAAATCCTTTACTGAGAGACCTGGAGAGCTAGAATGAATCACTTAGTATTCACAAACTACGAATTCAAGTAGAAGCGTCTTTCAGCCCTTGTGCAAAACCCCAGCTCTTGAACAACTCACATAGACTTTCAGCATGGAGCTTGAACTAAGAACCCTCTATGACCCATGGTAATAGTTGTCCCAGATAAACTAAATATTGCGACATTCACATTCCTTTGCAATCTCTCTGATATAAAGAAAGCATTGAGAAAAGAAAGTGCAAACTCAGGTAAATTTTCTTTTCAAATTCCAGGACTTTTCTGGAATTCTTTGCAAATAAATTAGACTTTATTAGTTGCTTTGGAGCAGTATTTATTTTAAGTATACATAAAGAAGATAATAGATTCTATTAACGTCCTGATTTTTCTATTTTTCAATTTTTCAAAGTAAAATCCATCAGATAGTTTTAATAATATGGTCTTCTTAATCTTCACCTAAAATTAAAAGACACACTAGCTCAAAAACACAGCACCCTTTCTGCAACAGTCTATGTAAAGAAATCCAGGCAGAAAGCAAAAGATTTAAATTACTAAATATACGTTAAACAATATAAACACAATATGAAGAAAAGAAATTGAACAGAGAAAACAGAAAATATCAGAGGCTTCTGAAAAGATACCTAGAACACTAGCTATCTCTTTAAACATGTACAAAAGCACACTTGTATATATTTATCTCATCTAATGAATTAAAACCAGTCTGTCAGTCAACAGATATTTTGCAAGCTTTTCATTCCTCTTTGTCAAATTATCTCAGAGATTATTCTAAACAGAAAGAAGCGCATACTTATTGACTATATTCTATTTTAATCTACCAGCTGTTTACAGGTTTTAGATGTTAGAATAATTAACAAACATAATTAATAACAAATGAGTTGTCTGGACCTAGTTTATAGGGATACTAAACATTAAAAAAGTTGTGCAACAGATTAATAACAGCAGTAGTTATCCAAATAAATAGGTAAAATAATACCGATGACAACATACTAGATACTAAAGGTGCTAAATATTGCCAGAAGAAATCTCAATTATAGCTGTCAGAAGTTCATTAATACAGGCTATAATGCAAACATTTTATTTACATGTTGTTTAATTTATCATCTTCACGTATGCTTTAAGAAAGGGGGTTTGGTTTTTTCCACATGAAAGCTTACCTCTTTCCGCAGTACAGTATATCCAACATAAGAGCAGAGTTGTATAGCCCAGGAACGACATCCTAGAGATTCAGAAACTCAGCAAACACATTTAGTACTAGACTACTTTTTTTTGATTACTTTGTGTTATTTCCACTCCTATTTTACTCACCAACTGCTGCAGCAACTGACCTTGCAAAGCATTTGTACTCTGATTTCAGCAGTCACTTCCCCTAATCCTCTTGCAACACACAAATGTTTCTTTGTTTTTTGTTTTTTTGGTGTTTTTTTTCTTTTTTCCATCTCCAAAGTTTGCTAAATGATTAAATAAACAAATGTCTGGCAATTTTGGTTGACACAGTCCTTCCCTGCAGTCTGCTTGTTTTCACATCGTACTTCATTTTTTTTTCATATTAATCCCTTCCAAACTCAGATGAGCTTATATCTTTTGGTATCCAAAAGAAGTTGCACAAATAAATTATTTTGTGATTCCTTATGTCTTATATGCTTAGTTAAAACCAGAAATTCACATTAAATGTGTATAAAAATTAACTTCTCTACTATACGGATATCAGTCAAGATCTATGTTGAAAACAACTGAAATAAAAAGCAGACAAAAATACAAAGTGACTTACTAACCCACTGTTTCTTCTATAAGCTAACAAACTATCCAGAGTAAAGGAAATGTACTTGATCACATTCTTGATTAAATAAACCTAGGTGATGCTGAAGCACTTGTTTCAATATCACATGAGAAATTATAAGATAGAGAAGATGGGAATGGACTGTAAGATGGATAATGAACTGAAAGAAGAACTGTATGGTAAATTAGGCTATCAGAGGAACACCTCATGGATTTATGTAAGCAATAGTCTTACTAACATTTTCATTAAAAGTCTTGCCTTTATAAGAAGTGCGCTCCAGTGGAAATGTGGATCATATGAAGAGAATTATTTGACACTAAGAATTAGGGATAAAAATGTAAGAGTACAAAGTGCTCTCAGAAGATGGACAAAAAACAGCTGCACACTAAACACCCTGCAGTAGTGTTGTCTGACTGGCATATACAGCATACATAGATCAATCTTGTATGTGCTCCCAAAAGGCCACATAACATGCTCTTAAAATGACTGGCTTAGCCAACTGATACAGGATAAAAACCAGTGTGTTTAGAGAACAGATCTCAAATCAAACCTGAATGCCAAAGCAGTTAAAACTTTTTTTTCTCAAAATGCATCTGGAATTGTTTTTATTACTATTATTATTATTTATTTTGTTATTGTTATTGTTATTATTTAACCCGGGCTATGTTTTCAGTTACCAATTCTAAGGAATGTTCTTAGTGAAAGTTGGCATTCAGTTGTTTCACCTACAAGAACTGTTCCAGGCAGCATAACTTCTCTTCCTTTCCTTCCCCCTTTCTCTTGCCAAGTGACTCATATGTGGAGAATGAACTCTCATTCTGAGCCATGACCCTGTGAGGATCGTTCTGGCCTGGTGCATACCTGATCAGTAAAAAATTTTTTTTTTTTTTTGCACCTCCCTAAGTTGAGTTCAAAGAAACAGCTCCTCCCACAACTTCACTGCCCAAATCTTTAATTCCTTTTGTTCTGTGGTAGAGAACCATGCGCGGCTGCAGACAGCAGTGCTCTAACTGCACCAAAACAGTCCCACTTGTGTTCTCTGCACCACTCTTATTGCATTACCATATGCATTTACAATGCATAGGCATTTACATATGCAATTACGTGCATGCATTTACATGCTTCTATACCAGTGGGCTGGTGGGTGCAAAAGCTAGTTTCCTTGCAGCGGTGAGGAAGTTAGGATGGTTTAACCTTCCCTGACACAGCTGCAGTACTAGCTGCTTCTCAAATGTAGCAGTGGCACTGCTGCTTCCCAATTCCTTGTGGGAAGCTCAGAGAGTGGGAAAAACATTGAGGGAGACTGCTAGGAGGCACTCAGATTCCAACCCAGAGGCAGTGGCTTAAACCAATTAGCTGTAAAAATCCACGCTGCAGGATGGGTTCTAAAATTTCTCCCATTTTAAGTGTTGTACCTTCTGATGTCATGAAGCTTAAAGTGGTTCAGGTCTTATCAAACTGCTTTTGGGTTATTAACCCGCTTGCCAAATCATTATGGGCTTGAAATAGAGTTAAAGGTACTTTCAGCTACAGCTGAACCAAAGCTGGAACTGAATTGAAAATCTACCACAAGCTTCCTCACTGCTGTCTATGAATACAGGCAATGTTAAAACTATTTAAGCTAAAAAACAACATCAGCACACAAGAGCAGATAGGTATAAACTTCCTATGAATAAATTTAAGCTGAAAATGAGAAGACTAACTTAAGTTGTGAGGCTTTGAAGTAATCTTTGTATACGCATAATGTAGGCTATACAAAGAAACCATCTTGAATGGCAAAGCAAGGGACCAGACTCAGTCCCCTCCAGCCTTGTGTTTGTGATCCTCTCAAGTCATTGATTAAACATCCTAACCAAATAGAAATAAAATCAGGAACTTAATCTTTCTTCCCTTCCTCTCCTCTTCCATGGGCTATTAATTGATTCAAAACTAATGTCTTTAAGCATGTCTGACTGACTTAGTCATCTCCAGCTGCTAAGAAAAACTGTTTTGCATAGGCAAACCATGCCTCAGGACCTCTAAGGCAGGCAGGAAAAGTCAACTCTAGAGTA
Source organism: Rhinoptilus africanus (assembly GCA_013400135.1). Lineage (NCBI taxonomy): Eukaryota > Metazoa > Chordata > Aves > Charadriiformes > Glareolidae > Rhinoptilus > Rhinoptilus africanus. The sequence continues at coordinate 63,373 of VXBO01008947.1, forward strand.
CCCTTACCTCCTATTGATATGAAAGGCAGAAACATCAAAGTAGTTATGCAACAAAGAAAGGCAGATGGATTTTACCTACAGAAGCAGAGCTATTGCTTTGAGAAGTGGCGCAACTGCACTCAAATATTGCTGTGGGCACAGCCAGAAAGCCAAAATATCACCACATATTCCCTGTACTAGCTAAACTGCATGTCGAGATATAGGATCATAGGAAAGTTCACACTGGAAGGGACCTCAGGAAGTTATCTCATCCAAAACTCCTGCACAAAGTAAAGTCAGTTATGAGGTCAGCCCAAGTTACTCAAGACTTTATTAATTCCCTACTCAATGTGGAGGCTTAATATCAAAGTACAGAGTGTTTGTTCAAACCTGAATAATTTTGAGAACAGTATTTGGAGGCCATTTTGTGGTAGGAAGACAAATCTGAGGAAGTCAGTGTATTCCAGTAGGGAACTAGTGAAGAGTAGTAACAGGAGCTTAATTAGTCACTGCTGGAATAGCATCTCTGACCAGTATAATTTCAGCATGTTCTAACAGCATGCTTGCTGTCACACTTGAGTTTAATGATATCATTAAAGCTCACAGAATTATAGAACCAGTCACTGTTTTGCCCAAAAATCTTCACAAAAGGGTCCTATCCTACTATATTAATAGTGAGATTATCTTTTCATTGCCAACAGTTGTCTTCCCTCCCACTGGCAGACAACTGCTCTAACACATCACTTAATATCTACAATTACAACCTAATGATGTGACATAGAGAAACTACACAGTTTGCTTAGTTTAAACCAAACCATAATCAAACCTCTTTATTGATTTATTAATAACATATAATTAACTGTTAATCAATAAAATATATATTCAGGTTCAGTATCGCCAATACAACAGATAAGACACAGTTAACAGACAAAATGCTAATAAATACCTAACACATATCTAAATGACCTTTCTTCATTAGTCCCCCACAGTTCTAATGATGCACACAAAGTTGTGCACTCAACCACCCACAGTTATGCATGCAGTTCCCCTCTCACAGGTACCTCCTATAGATGTGGGGGCTTGATGTGTACCTGTGCTGCACCTTACAACCTGCTAATGCTTACACGAGGGACGAAGCACCACACAAGGTTGCAAAAGCACACCCAGTTGTGAGTCCCTACATGTTGCACCCTCCTCTATCACTGCCCAAGCTGAATGCAGGCTGCTGGAAGTCAAACTCGGAGGATGCTCTGCCAGACAGAGGTTTTGGTTTTAGTGGGTGAACATACAACAGCGTCAAACCCAACTCCTCCAGTCTGGACTGCTTGTTCTGTTCTCACTGCTCTCCCCATTATTACAAAGTTCCACTTGTCCCCTACCTTTCTTTCTGAATTGGCACCTCCCTTGTTCTAAACTCACTCTGTAACTCTCTGGTTACTGTTTAATCTGGCTGATGGTCACCATCCCCTTTTAAATGATCAGCTGTAACACACTGCACTCAGACAGTTTTAGATACTTGAACTCACATCTTAACAGCTGTTGTTGTTCAGGCCATTTTACCAAGGATGGGCCACGGGAGCAAGCTTGCAAAGAGAAAACCAGTATTCGGAATTCTTTGAATATTCCTTCAGTTTTTTCTAATGCAAATTAAATAACAGCGTGTGTTCAGGCAGGGTTTTGCAGCAATGATAGGAGACACATCATGTCCAATTCTAAATGTCTTTTGTACCACACTTCTGATTAATCTGAAGTACCATCTCATTCTCCGCCATCTTCATTGTCTCTGTACTCAAAAGCAAAGTGAAAATTACTTGAAAAGGCGTTCTTTGCAAAAAAAGATGCTCTCCTATATAAAAGCAGCTGTCAGTATCTCTAGTTTTAAATGAAGTCCTCCTACTCTCAGCCAAAGGGAGATTTACTGGAAGTGAATTAACAGATTATCACCATTTCCCACCAGCTCGCTCTTCCCTGCTCCCCTGTGGTGCTGCTTTTCCTCTTGTTCCTACGATTTCTTTCCAGGTCACCACAGATGTCAGAGGACTATGGAGTACCAGGACCATGGGCAGCCCTGAAATAATGGCTTAGCATTAAGCATTAAGAATACAAAGTTCAGGTCATATTGCGTGCCCTGTGTCTGAAACAGCCTTATAGGATCACACTTGCAGCACAGACTCATGCTCCCTGGGATATGGAAAGCATGCCCTCTACCTACCAAGATTTCAGTTTAATTAGACACATGATAAAAAATCCCAAACCACTTCCAATCCTCCATTTTTTTAAAGTCCTTTTGACGTCAAAAAGAGTTAAAAATCCACAAAACTGGGCAACCATGACGGCCTGCTCGGAAACCACAGCAATGGGAATAGAAAGTCCTTAAGATAAAACCCCCATAAACATAAATAACCTTGAAGTTAGCCATTGTTACGAATAGGGCCCCTACAGAACAGAAAGTTGAGCAGTAACCTAGTGGTAGCTGAGAGGATGAAGATATAATCTCTAATTACCTTAGATAATTTTAATACTAAAAATCACACCTCTAGGAGGAGATTTTATAAGTAAGTGTAAGACCACCTTAGTATAATGAGCAAGACAGAAATTAGGACATGCGCAAATGAGTTTTTATTATATAATTACAATGACCAATCAGCTATTTTGATGCAATTTTTCTTCATTACCTTTTTGTATAAAAGACCCTATGTGTTTTCCAAGATGTGCTGGCTGCCTTAGATGCCCAGCTCCCTATTCTGCAGAATCAAAATAAAGACAAATATCCCATCTCAGTCTGTTGAGTGGTTCCTGCACACTGGGTGAAAAGCCCTTATTTTTAGGGACCACAGTTTCAGAGGAATTATCAAGTTGGAAATTCTTCACATTTCTCCTGCCCTAGCTTTGAAGCTTTACAGTGACCTTAAAACTCTGTTCGCACTTTGGGTTATTTCAGTCTGTTACTGTTTCTGAATCACTATCAAACCTTTTGCGCCACCAGAACAATCTGCTGCTGCACAGCCATTTAAGAAATAGGCACCAAGTGGAAAGATAGGAGGACGTCAAGAACATTTTTTCACTGAAGTTTAAATAATTCCAAACATTGCAGTATTGTACTCTGGAAGGTATATCAGATAGTAAAATAAAGAGATGTGCAAAATCATAATGCAAAATACACAATAAAAGTAAACAAGATCATGAAATATTTAAAGGGCTGTAAGTATAGCAAGATTTGTTTAGAAATAAATACTTATTTTGGAAAAACCACATGGAGTAGATTGGAGCTTCTGCTGCTGCTTGTAGAAAATTATGATTACCAGTTTTTTTTAAGTTTCATTATGCAATAGTAGTATTTCACCAATGGCTGTGCTTTCTTAAAGTAAAATCAAAATTATCATCAAATATTACTGTTAGTACTCCAACACACCACTCAGCTACTTAGTAAAGAGGTGACATAAGCATTTCTTTATGCAGAAACACTGCAGAAATTTACTGGACAACATTATTATTCATGCTATGGTAGTTCTCAGACACATCCCCTCCCACCCCCAAACTGTACTGTAAGATTCAGAATGAACCCAAAATAAGCCTCATCCTTAACAGTCAAGAATCTAGTAAACCATAACAAATGTACTTTTAAACTAATAAACAAAAAAGGGACAAAATTGATATGCTTATGTTGACCTAACTCACTAGCAAGTTCTTTTTGAGAAACGCATGTAAGAGTGGCATTGCAGTTACAATTCTTTTGCAGCAAGGGAGAAGTAAGAAAATGATGATGCTTTCAAATTATGTTTGGGGACAGAGAGCTTTAGGGAAAGATGCAAGACAGAAGTAATCATCTGAATAAGAAATGACACAAAAGAATAAAGCAAAATCCTGGTAGTCCTTGGAATTGAAATGGAAACAAATAGTTGATCTTTGATCTAACAGATATGGTGTTATGGTCAGAAAAATGGGGAAGGTAAAAAAGGCTGCCCTTACCTAAGCAGTAACTGGCACACAAAATGATGGGTCTAAGAAGAAGTGTATGTTAGACTATACGAACTAAATGTGCAAGAACTAGATATTGTGGATGCAAGGATGTAAAACTTCAATCTCAAAATAAATGTTGCATTGCTCAGCCAAATCCTTTTGCTTTCTATCAACCTCAAGAAGCACAAACACGGGGTAAAGGTAAAATGGAAGGCTACATGACTTAAAAGATCATTTTGTCCCCTTGCAACGCAATAGCAACCCACTTAGGCATCTTGGCCTGAGCTATGTTGATTACTAAGTATTATTAGTATACAGTGATGATATATATGCTTTTAAGACATATTTTTAAAAGTGAAAATTGCAGTCAACAAGCTTAAATGCTTAGATCCAGTAAGGTATCCTCTAGACAACCATTTCACACTAATGCAGCTTTTTTAGTCATATACTCCACACCATTAAATAACAGTTCTGTATCATGGTACGCAAAGGGGGAGAGTCCTCAAAATACATCTCTCGCCAGTTTTTGCTATTGGTTTGATTAGCCTCTCAGATCCTTTCAGATTGCAGGATGCTGTGACTCTCAGTCCAGCATGCCTAACTTTAATCCAATAAGGCATCTATGTCCCAAATTTTGTATTTGAGATTGCTTTTGGAGTTGATATTCTGAAAGCCAGGCAAAAAAAAATAATAAAACCATACTAATATATTTCTTAAAAAAAATTGCTGCTTTCTAACTGAGAAGTATGCCTTTTTCAATGCTGAAACTTTATTTTCTGAGCTAAACAATATTCATCAGCAAGGACCCTTTCAGAATTTAATCTAGGGACATTTTAACAGAAAATGTCCTTATGCTTTTTTTCTACAGAAGACTCCACCTTTGCAGACTATTTTGGAAATGAAATTGCAGCTAAAGTTAATCAAATATTGTTTAAATAAAGATTACTAATCTAAACCTCAAATCATTTTGTAAACTCTGAATGCTGAGCCCCTAAATAGTCTGTTTTGCTGGCAAAGCTGCAGAACTGTCCCATGTGCTTTCCAGTCCTGTCAGTCCTCTAGTCCCCAGTTCTACTGTTAAACCCAAAACCGCACAGACATACTCAAGTGAGAATTGATTAATCTGCAGAAACATGAGAGTTCCAAAAATACTCACTAACGACATTACATTTGGCAAGGGGTTTGGACTAGATGATCTCCAGAGGTCCCTTCCAACCCTTATAACTGTAATAAGCATTGAGATACTTCTTAATTATAGGTGAAAAAAAATTAAAAAAATGAGCTCCTTGTAAAAAGCCTCAAAATAGGTTTGAGTTGTATTCATTTATTTTTCAGTCAATTAGTTTTTCAGCCTGCCTAACCCTCTACTAGCACTAACAGACAAATAGCAGAAAGCATATAAACTTTGCAAAGGCAGCATTTCCATTTACCGTTTTTCATTGCAGCCTAGACTGTTCCTTACGGTAAATGTCTTGTGTAAGTCTGCTTAGTGAGTTAACTGAATCCCATCCAGATGGGACTAGATGGGACTAGACTATCTTCCTTCAAAGGACAATAAATAAAAGTTACTCACATTATAGAACAGTTTAAAAGGATTTAGTGTGCATTTGCTTCATAAATGCCTCATCTTTGTTCATCTTTTGTTTTAAAAGTTTATCTTTACCAGTGGTTTTCATTACCCCAACCACAATCTCATAATATTACTTAGGAGAATAAGACCAATACTCAGGATAATTATCATCTGGGGAAGACAAGAGTCATGGTATACAACTGAAAAGCAATGGAGGGAAAAGGCGTAAGAACTGTGTCTGGTAGGACTATTTCAGCACCACAATGCAGAGGAGCATCAACACCTCAAGAGGGTGAAAGTATCAGTTTATTATCATTGGTGAGATTCTTCTCTAACTCCTTGCAGTCGGGTTTGGTTTTGATTTATCTGAATAATTTTAGGTATCAATACCAACAGTGAAGATTGAGTGTCAATAAAATGATTAATAATAAAGAAAATCTTACAAGCTTTTTGAGGAAAATATCAAAAACTAACACGATAATCTAATTTACTTTATTACAGTAGAACACGTAATTCAGATTTAGAGAGAGGGGCAGAAGATATTCTGAATTAAGAACAGCATTAACAACCTATGTATAACTCCATATACACTGCAACTATTCAAAAAGTCCAGAAGCCATTTGCATTGTTCCAGCCTGTTTTACCTACACCATCAAAAATGTAAGCAACCTAAAAAAGAAACCTAAATACTTTTTGTGTTCTTTCTGTACCTCAGGATGATCCAAGATTTATATCCAGTCACTAGCAATAAACTGAGTTACATAGTTCTTAACCCTCTCTCTCCCAAACTTCAGTGTTCAGTACTTGGAAAGAGTTACCCACCTCTATATAGCCAAAAA
>VXBO01008953.1:0-13702 GCA_013400135.1 Rhinoptilus africanus
CACAGGCTGTCCTCAGTTTCATTGTCTCAGCGGACTGGTATTTCCTTTTGGTAGCTAACCCTGCACGGATTATAAAAGTGAGGACAAAACGGGAAATTATTTGGCTCGTAACTGTGTTTCTCTGAAAGCATCAGCCTAGAGATATCTAAATCTTAAATCTTCTTTCTTTAGAGGTTAAATTTTAGGTGCTCCTTCTTTTCTTCTTGGTGATGGTTTGGCTGTGTGGGATATGGTGGGTTTTTTTCCTTTTAATCAAATACATTTCAAGTTACACATATACTAATTGCTGAGGAATTAAGATGTAAGAACTGCTAGGAATTAGGCTTATTGTTTATAGTTCTAAATAGTTTTTACATCCTGTTTTTATATGCTCCTGAGTTAAATGCAGAAGGTGGCTACAGTTTCACAAATATCTCATCTTCTCATTTCATTCTCTTTTCAAGAAGCAACAAAGACTGAGGCAGAATTCTGACTTCTTTACTTATTATATTGCCTGTTGGTTTTACATATTTGCAGGCCCACCTAGCTGCAGAAAAAATTAACTTATATTCCTAAAAAGCAAATGCGAGGACAAAAAATTATGATGAAAATTCAATAAAATGTGGTGTTTGCTTAGGCACAAACATGGCACATTAATGTTCATTTGCAGCGATGAGAACCTGGATTAACAAGGAAATAAAGAAATCCAGCCACAAAATGAAGCCTGTGATTGCCAACCTTTGTAGTTACTTATGTCAGAAATAGCGATTCAGAAATAATAGCTATATTATCATGAAGCTAAGGTACCATAATATAAAAATATCTGTACATTAATTGTTAGGTGGAGAGAGTAATTGTCATTAGCATTTCTTTTATCCTTATGGTTATGTGAATTAATGATAACGAAAATGTAAAAAAATAATTATAGAACCATTCTGAAATGGTGTAATTACATGGTTAAGGACATCAGTGGAACATACTTGTCCTTCTGGAACCTATTCCCAAGTCCTTTTCTCATGATACCACTCAGGTCTCCAATTCTGTGCCTGTCTGTGCAAATTTAGACTATTTTATAGAAGAATTTAGTCTGTTAAATGACAGATGGCATGGTTCATACGCATTTTATTTGCTCTGTGCTTGTATTACAATGCAAAGGGTGGAGTGATGATCCAGGAAAGACAGTGATCAAGAGAAGGCTTGTATCACTGCTATCTGCTGCACAGCCTACCTCAGAGCTCAGAATTTCCCAGGAAACAAACTTTTGGAAGCAGAAGATAGATCACATGAATTCTCCTGCCAAGTTGCCTGTAAGCTGAGAATCCCTGCTTCAAAGAGCAGGCCCTTTTCTAAAACAATGTACATTCAGAGTTTCTGAAACTTTTTCATCATCTACAGGTACAGTACTTGTCTGCTACCTAGTCTGCAAATCCTGCCTGCAGCCTGGTCACATGCGGGACAGCCTATGCACACCTACAAATCTTCATGCTAGAGAAGTATAGGTGTTGGAACTATGTGTCAATCTGCCAAATCTCTCTTTAATTTTACTTGTGTCAATCTGCCAATTTCTCTTTAATTTTACTTGTGTTTGGGTAAAGTTCAGATACAGACTGCCCTGGCACATTTGACAGAGAGTTATGCATCAGCAGAAAAAATGGGAAGATATTGGGAACTAATGATGTAGTAGATTAAATCCTATCTCTTTCCTTAGGTTAGTTTGTGTAGTTTCTGAAGTGGCCACCCCAGAAGCAGGAAAATAAAAGAAAATAAAACCTGTATAAACTCCCTTTTTCCACCTGCATTCTATTCTGGCATTAGCAACTCAGGACATACAGTCAGGATATTTCTGAGACCTCTTTATCTAAATAGATTAATAAAAAGATACTTTAATGCAACTAAGTACATATTTTGAAGGAAATGGCACATTGTGAATACACTGTTATGTTTTCCATGCAGATAAAATAAAGAGCAGTAAGTGTAGAAAGAGGAGTACATGCATTTCCTTGATGCTTCTAACATATGAACACACACACACAGAGAACACGGGCACTTGAGAAAAAAGAATGAAACTGACTGTCAAGTGAAAGAAAAAATAACCATTTGGGGTTTACATTCCAGGCAAAATAATACATAGATAAGAAAAAAAAAAAACCACAAAAAACTAAAATAGGTTACAAGAAAAACAAATCCCCAGTTCTTTCTAAATACTCTGAGTATAGAAATAATACCAGAAGTGATTATGTGAAAAGTTGCTAAGTATTGCTGGTCTGATCCGCCTTAAACTGACAGTTGGTCTTTTTACACATTGTTCATATTTTACCATTGCAATGAAGGCTAAACTGCAGTATAACTAAAGATTGGACTGACATAGATTTAGAAGCATAGTCACCAAAAGGAAACAATTTTGGAGCACACTGCTTCCACCATCATCATATTGAATATATATATATAACTCTTTTTATATACCTCTCTTTAAATATGAAGTCTGTTTTCAGATTTGGTGCTACTAATCTAGCTGGCAATACTGTACCATACAGCTATTGTCCTAACTACCCAGTATATGCAAAATATTTTTTGCATAAATTTTGGCGCCCAGGCTTTCAGAGTTCATTGTTAAATATGAGAAAAAAATCAAGCTTGAACACCACTGAAGTAAGTAATCAACCTTGCCTTTATATAATGGTTTTCTAATGCTATTTTTAGTACACCCTGTGAATTTAAGATCCAGACCACACTTTCCCTGATTCAATTTGAAGATCCAAGGACTGAAGTTTATACTGCTTCTTCATCATAAACCTTCATCAGAATCACACCAGTTTATTCTGCTGAGTACAGAATTCTATGAAAATTTACAACCCAATTTCTTTTTTCCAGAATAATCTTCCATGTGTTCAGTCTTGACACCTTCTAAAAAGATTTAAAAGCAAAATATCATATTGAACATACTTGATAGTGCCTTTGAGGAACTTATCTCTACTGAAGGGAAGATATGACTGTGTTACATGCACAGAAAGTGGAAGAGGAGGAATACAAAAAACACTTCACCTGAAACTGTTTAAATGATCTTTCCCATTACTTAGGCTGTCCCAGGAGTATCCACCATTCACCAGCAAAAAAAGTACTAGAGTATAAAGCTGTTTGTCTGCCTGCATTGCAAGACTGTATTGCAAGTCTTCTCTTCCCCCATCTCCCTGCCCCAGAATAAAGAAGAAAGAACTGAGAAGATGGAAACACGGGGAAAAGACAGGAAAAATGCACTTTTATGGAAGTTTGGGCTCAGCTGCATGAACACAAGTCAGTTAACTGAGCTGAGAAATAAAGGAGTGACAGAAGTCAAGAAATAACAGAGAACTTCAGGCTCAGGAAGAGTGACATTACCCTGCAGATAAGTTGAAGCAGCTTTTAGCATTATGAGTTGGTGACACTGCATGCATTAAAAGACCTTCTCTGGCACAGAAAAACAATGTCAGAATAGACACATACGCTAAGAGCAGAAGGAGCACACTAACAGTAAATCAGGTGTGCTGTAACTAAAGGTTAGAGCTAAAGGTGATACTGAAATAAAATTCAGAAATGTTAATGAACCATTTACAGTTAGTCTAAGCTATAATATTCTATAATGCTCTTCAACAATTTAAAATAAATTACAATGTTTAAACTTGGCATATATCTTCTACATTATTCACATTTCATGACATTAATATGGGCCTGTGCTCTGAAATCCTTTACTGACTGTCCTTTATTAGGTACTCAGGTGAAGCTCTCATTGATTTCAGTAGGACAGAGAAAGGACTGAGATATTCTTCCCCCTTATTCACTTCCACTTTCTGTTCTGTGCTAAAGTAAGACTTCAGGATTTGGTTTATTTAAACTGTTCTACTAATGCACAGGAATGTGTAAGTCGCTCAGTGCAAGAATTACTGTGTGAAATTATAAGGCTTATGTTATACAAGAGGTCAGAATAAATTATCATAATGGTCCCTCTTGGGTCTTAAAATCTATGAACTATCTCTGCCTCAATCCTAGTGTAGACTCCTACTTCATCTGGTCATCATCATATTTCCAGCAGCGTCTAGCACCTGAGATTTCAGTGGAAATCAAATCCCCTTCCACCTTTCTAATGTAACTAGATAATAACACAAGGGAAAAAAAGTTTCTTCCCAAGTCTTGTAGGCTATCATAGTATAAATGAGAGTAAGGTATTTGTTTTCTTTCTTCTGTAATAATGTTTTAACACACTAAAAATATATCATTAAACTACCGTAATTCCTAAGTTATTAACACATGAAGCTGCATCCAGTAACCATTTAGTTGATACTAGTGGGGCTTTTATGAACCATATCTTAATTGGGAGTTTTGGGGTGCAGGAACAATTTTAGTGGCGAGGTAGCCAAGAAAAGTTCATCCACAGTTCATGTAACCCTTCCACAAATTTATACTAGAGCGCAGCTGCACAGAAACGGCAGCCTGAATCTGAAGAAGGGTATCTTGCCTGGTGTATCAGTGTCAGGAAAGCTTGCACCAATTAAGAATGCACAGCTTTGCTCTAAATATTTGTGTGTACAAAATTTTGTAATTTTCACTCTATTTTTTTATCCAGTGTTGGAATGCTGCCTTATCACACCCTCATGATGAAGCATAAAAGACGCTGAAGTGAATTTTAGCACTTACAAAAATGCAAAGATGGCAGTGAAACAGTGAGATCCATGTCTGTAAAAGAGGCTAGGTAAAGGTGTGAGATGAACTGCCAGAATACTCAATGAAACAGTGAGAGAAGTAGTCATCTGGACTAAACACAACTTCTTCAATCTAGAATCTATTATTCTTTCAAGATAAATTCAGGATGGGCAATCAGCTGTGCAAAGCCCTTAGCTAATTCTCTCAGCATGTCTTAACCCTAGAGTTTAAAAAAAAGATATGGACCCAGCAAGCTTCTTCAAATTGTGCGACCCCAAATATCAGAACTGCAGTGCAGCAGTTCCTACTTTTTTCCTGCATAAGGTCTTCTTGAAGTACCCTGATCTGCTCAAACCACTGCTGCTGTGTGAGGGAGAGTCCATTCTCTTTGTTACAGAAAGAACCTATGCCATATGTTCTCTGTTAGAAACTCTGTCTTTATTATTCTTTGTTTTCCTGTTTCTCATGATGCAGTACTATTCAGAGCAAAAGTGTTCTTGTAACTGGAATGCAAACTTTGGTTAAAATTGAAATTGCTGTTTTCACTTCCCTACCATTTTCACTGAGTTCACTGGAAAATCCATGATCTAGAAACCACAACTAAACACAGCTATCAGGTGTCAGGAAATGTAATTGGACTGACACCTGCACACAAAAGAGACTGGAAGGTAAGGATGAGAGCAGCCATCTGGACAGAGAGAGCCATTTGCATCTTTGTATAAAAGCTTGTGATGCTAAGTCACCATTCCTAACAATTCCTAAATTCATAAAGTTTGGTGTGATCTGACTTCTAATTTTTAAAGCACATGTTTATAATTGCCACGAAGAAAACATTTCACTGCGATAGAATCTGCATGGCTGTGCCAGGAGCCAGCTCTGAGAATTTGCAGGGCCATAGACTCCTTTAGTGCGTTTCTGTTGCTCTCTGTACACCTCCAAATGCAGCGCAAGGAGTTCTAACCACACCTTTCCTTTGTGCAAACAGGGTGATTACAACAAAAGAAAGGGAATATCACAGGAAAATACAAACCTAAGACTAGATTTCATTACCCTTCAATAATATATACACTTCTATGCCAAATTTGGGCTAATATAGTCCAATTACTTCTTTTTTTCAAAAACACTTCCGAAGCTAAACATTTATTTTCAGATGTTAATGATAGTAACATGTCTCATTTTCTCCCCAGGTCTATTAAATGTGAAATTATTACAATTTAAATGGATGGATTTGACAGCCTTTCTTTTTTCCCCCTTGGACTGTACAATACAAATAAAACTTGGATTACCCATCAAAAAAAAATGTATTTTGTCTGTGTGTGTGTATATTATTTCTTAATCTGATACATATTCTAATAGTGATTTAAAGTCTTTTGGGAACTTGTATTCCAAAGCTTGGTTGTGAGTCATCAAAATTACTTCTATATTTCAAAAAAAGTGTTATGTGAAAGTATCAGTATTTTCTCTGTATATACATAAGTATAAAAATATACCTATATACTGACACACACATACACACAGTCATACAGATGAAATCCATATTTCCATAATCTCCTTGACAGACCCCAGAAGAAAGTACAGGTTTACTAAAAGTGAACGTATTTAAAGGTGATTTAATAGTGATGTATACAGTTTGGATATTAACAAATTAGTGCATTTTAGCATTAAAAGCTGCCTACCAATATTCAAGACGACATAAAATAGAATCACCTATTCTTTCCAATGTCAAGAGAAGTAATTCTGCATTCCAGTACACCCAAACTGAACTAGACCACTTCACTGCAAAGCGCCTCTGAAATGATCCCCTCTAACAAGTGTGTACAATGAGTCATTGACCTGATCATCTTAGAAATCCATATGTGCTAATGGAGAAAAAAGACTGGGATTTAAGTGGGGAAGTGAGAGAGATGGCCAAGAAAGCACAGCTGCATGAAATATGTAATAAGGAGCCTTGGTGTCTTCTGTAAACCACAGAATCAGTGTGGTTTCTTTCTGCTTTCAGCCCAGCATTCTGGGAGAGCTGCCAAAAGCAAAAAGAACTGTAGGATGATAGTGATCCTGACTGGAAAGGAGGAAGATGGTTAAAACAAAATGGGTTTTCTCTCTGAGAGGGAAATCTGCAGAGCACATAACCTGCTGGTAGTGTCATCAAATTATGAAGGAAATTTCTTGGGCCAATAGCATCTCTCCTCCCAGATGGAAACTGGCAAAAGGATCCCATTTCCTCCCCAGTAAACAATGGCAAGAAATGTTGATTTTCTGGTCTCTGTCCTGGAACCAGGATTTGTCAAAAAATAATCTTGGAGAGGAAAAGATTGGGATAAGAGTCTGGAATAAAGATAGCCAGGTGTTGGAAGGAGTACTTCAGGGAAATGAACTGGAACAAGCTGAATTTAGGGTGAACAGCTGCAACGCAACTGATCGTGAAGAATCGGATAGGATGTGTGATGGACAGGCCCCTTGACTGCTGAGTGTGGTGTGCTCTGCTCTGAATATACACCCCATCTTAGAGGCGGTAAATCTCTGCATGGAAAAGAGGGAGTTTTGAGGAGTGAATGCTGACGATTAAATGCTCAGGGAGGCTGTAGCTTCAGCAACAGGCAGAACAAAATCTGCATAACTGAATTAAGCGCCATAAGACAGGTGATTATTTCAAGTAGAGGAGTGCAGGCAATGGCTTCATTCAGCGGGAGGAAGAGCAAAGAGCCTGCAACACATTGATCATGATGCAGGCCATAAGACTACTGCAACTTCTACAGCACTTCTCTTCCCAAATGCTATACTGGGAATGTTCTGTCCTTCGATGCTAAGCGGTGGTATTTGGGATCCCCTGGAATCAGGATTTGGTCAAAAATAAGGCACTAAAGCAACAATAGAAAATAAATGCTATTAAGCAATCATGATGTTTTGTCTATTAAAGAGATCATTAAATTCTAGAATGTGATTTAGAAAACATGGTAAATTTTAATTTATTTTATATCTTTTGTATATATGGGTGGAGAAGGGTCTCCTTGTTTCATAATTTTTATTTCATTCCTTACTTACAAGCCAAAACTGAAGCACAGCTCTGTAACAAATTGTGCAGCACTGTAAGATTAAATCTGCAAACTCTATTCTAGAAGCACTTAGTATGTGCATAAATAAATTTTTTCTCTTAAACAAAACCAACCTTTTATGCTTCACTTACAGAAGCTACATTTAAATAAATTCCACAGAGCAGGATATGGAGAAGAATTCAGCTGACAATAAACAAATAAATATTTTTAAGTAATGAAAAGTACATTTTATGGACTAATAGGTAATAGACCATAGGTACTCTTTGAAGAAAAAATCAGATAAGTTTTAAATAATAATTTTTAAATAACCATACCTAAAATAACTGCCAGAATTCTGATATTTGAAGCATAGATACTGGAAGTGTGTGAGTAGGAAAAAAAAATCTATTAACTGTAAAGAAACAACTCTGATTTAAAATAATATTAAATGAAATTAATAACTGTACCATTATGCTCAATGATAAAAATGTTCATAAGAAGTTTTCCTTGTTCATAATTTCTAGTAATTGTACCACAGTGACAGCACCACTCAGAGCAGAACTCCTGGCAGGGAGGGAGAAGAGGAAAGTATGATGGACCTGCAGGTGACCTTGAAGATGGGGGCTTTTGTCATCCAAGTATCCTTCTTTGTCATTCACAATCCTTCTTCGACATGAAACTTCTCTAAAAGCACAAGGCTCTCTTTTCCTATAGTGTTTGTCAGAGTAAATTCTGAACACATGTTTTTAGCAGTGACATTGACTAAATTAGTAATTTTAAAGTATTCCTTTAAAAATTAAAAACTTTCTTAGTCCAAACAATCCAATACTCCACTAATTTTAGTCACGAATTTCAGTTATTTATTTCCAGTAGTATACCAACCGTCAGTGCTCTTATCTTTACTTAATTAGCTTCGATTTCTAATGTTAAATTCCTGCATTAGATTAAAAAGGCCATGGTAAGCCACATGCTGTCTGTAAATAAGATGAGTCTGTTGTGAAAGGTTCATATTCAAATGCACACTGTTGATGACTAGGAAAGCTACGGGTAATCAAGGCTGTAAATCTGTCATTGTGACATACAAGTAGTGCTTAGCACCACACTTATTACAAGGGCAAATATGAAAGTGGAAAACTTGAAGATAAGTATTGTGAAGAAAACAAGGAAATAATTCCAAACACTAATTGGAGAGCTCTGGTTAGTTTAGGGGGGTTAAACCCTGCATCTGAAACTTACTAACTGGGATTCACTACAGACACTGAAAAATTCTGTGATAAACCATTTGTCTATTGAGAATCGCTGTCAAAATTGATACTGCTAGATAATTATCTCATCAGAATGAACAAGCATTTCAGTTGGACAGATTGGACAGATACTGAAAGGTATTTTGTATCTGAAAATCTCTGCAAATGGAAGGAGTGAATTCAATATGAAGATATTCATGAGTCCTTTTTACTTATGACATATGCACACCTGGGCTGGGAGGATTTTGCTGTTTGTTCTATTTTTGTGCTTGAGATAACTGATGTCTTCTTCTACTACTTTTTGAAGATATAAATACTAACTCCCAGCTTGCCCAACATACTGATTTGACTTTTATTAGAGTTCCTGCAATATAGGAAGAGCTGAGAAGGTGTAACTGGAAAAGTCAGTTCAGGCCCTGTACATGGCATGTAACCACATTTATACATTTACATTAAGTCATGTTCAGTGGCTGAATGAATGACACGGTACATCCTCTGTTAAAGAAAGTGGAGAAAACTGAGATTTGTGCAGAAAATCTTCTGTTCTCCAGCATTCTGCTATATTATATTACATGAGTTTCACAAAAGATGTTATGATTTTGTACATCATGACAGCAGTGAAAATCCTAGCAGCGGCACCCACTGAATCAAGCTGTTAAAGCTGAAATTTTGTGACACCACAAGAATTACCTGTAGTAAGGTAAATCACTGAGAAAGGTAGAATTACTGGGACTTAATAAAATGCTTTAACGTCAACCTACCCCAGCAAACATATAATTGAGGATATTCTCCAGTCTTATTTAACTTTCCAGCACCTTTGAGTTGCTTCATGAGTTCGCATGTGACTTTTTGTTGCCCCTCCAGCGGCTATACCAAGTATCAAAGAGAGGTAGTAAAAGTAGCTACTAAAAAACAAATTAACAAAACCATTAATTAAAACATCCATTCTGCTATTTATCACACATTGTCTATGAACATACAAGAAGAAATTACTTTGAAGTAACTGCTGAAATTCCCATGATAAAAACTATCCTAGAATCACAGAATCATAGGGCTGGAAGGGACCACTGGAGATGCTCTAGTCCAACCCCCTGTCAGAGCAGGGCCACCTTAGAGCAGGTTGCACAGGAACNCTGAGCTCTGTCTTGCAACCAGTTTTCTATCCACCTCACTGTCCATTCATCTAACCCACTCTTCCTAAGCTTCCCTATGAGGATGCTGTGGGAGACTGTCAAATGCCTTGCTGAAGTCAAGGTAGACCACATCTACCGCTCTCCCCTCATCTATCCATCACTTCTCAATTAGTTTTACTGTTTCCAGTGACTCTGAAGGTCACAGTCTCAAACTACCTTTTTTGCTACCTTTATGTCAGATAGTTTTACCAAAAACTAGGATTACAGTGTGCTTCTGTTGTTGTTTGTTCCAAATTAGTGGTCCCTTCATAATTCTGCAAGCAAAATAGTAGGAAGCAGCTGGAGTCATTTTTCATTTGCAGTTTTGTAGACAGAAAGAAGAAATGCCCATTGATCATTCTCTATCCAGCTTTTGGTTTACTTGAGAAGAGGAATTAACATATCTGGGCTTTTAATAAAAACACCAATGTGATTTGAATACCACAGGACACTCATACAATTCTCTAAAATTGCAAGATTGGTATTCACATTGAGGAGAGTGCATGGAAAGTCTTGCCATTGAAATATTGTGAATAAATACTTCTGGAGTGACTCAGTTTTGACTATCTCTGATGATTCAGTGCATTGATGGATACGTAGCGATCAAGAAATAGGTTAAAGTCAAAAGTAGGTCTGTTCCCAGGAAAGACTCCTCCATCGATGAGGGAGCATGAATTTCTTCAGACCAAATAAGCGTATGAGATTTCCATCATAATGACCATCTGAACTAATCAAATTATCATTTTTGTGCCCATTTCTAAAAGCAGCGTTATTATAGGCTGAGCTTTTAGGACAATCATACTGAGATTAATCCTTTAACCAAATTATCTCAGATCTGGCAATTCAATGATCAGGTCTTCCTATCTCTGCATATCTGTCTGAGGAAGGTACTTTATTATCACCAGATGTTTTCTTAGCCTGTCCTGAGACTCTGAGTATACTTAAGTGGTACTGGTGTTTACAGTGTAGTTGCATCCCTAAGAGAGCTGCAAAAGAGTGACAAGACAGATCAAAGCTCTGTGGAAGTTCTTCAGGTAAAGTTCCTAATCACAGCCTATTAAAAGAAACAAAATCCTGTCTGACTCGTGGAGCAAGTGACCTGTAAATGATGCTGCTTCGTGAACTCTATGGACAGTTCTCTGTTTGACACACACCTTTTGCTTCAGAAAATTTAGGTCAAATAGCTTTTCAATTCTTTTCTAGCAGATTAAATTGGGTCACGTTCCTAGAGAAGTGGGTCATTTTTCCCTGTAAATAAACAGTTTCATGCCTGCACATCTTTAGTTCAAAGGCTCTATTGTTTGTACTCAAAAGTGCACAATCCTTTTGCTTAGCCAAGAGGCAGTGATTTTTTTTTTTTTTTTTTTTTACAAAGGGCAGTCTTTAGCCTGACCCAGTAAGAATAACACATGATGTTTTTCAGTACATGACAGTGAAAAGTGTCCCTTTTCTGTCTTCCCATCAAAACCCTGACTGGGGACAAAACCCTTAGCCAGTATTGATTGATTTGGTCCACTGACTTCAATAGAGCCACTCTGATTTGTATCACGTGAGAATCCATGCTAAAAAAAAACCCAGTGTCCAGTGCATAAACATAGAGAAGTTTTTTCCAATTTTCTAACACACCAGAAAAGATTTTTCTCACATCTGTTCAGGTGAAAATAGGGACCTTTACGAGGAGAATACTGTGCAAGTCTCTGACAGGGTATTCTACCTGTAAAGATTCAAGCCAAACCAATAATTCAGCAGACAAGTCTTAGTTGATTTATACAGGATGGTTCGGTTAATTGTTATAAGAAAAAAAATGAATCTAACAATGATATAATCCTCTCTCCTCATTTTCTTTTCAATATTTAGGTTTATCAGTGTTGTTATCATTTATGTCATCATGAATGAAAACACGAGAACTCCCATATTGCTAAGTTATGATAAGAGTTAGATAAGAGTTGCATACTTGTCTAATGTCCATAAATATATCCAGCCATTTAAAGTTCACATATGTAAATATTATGTAAGGTCATTCTTAAGCCAACCTTTCCCCAATTCTTTGTGTTCTTTTCCACAATTTTTTTCTAATGCCTAAAGTCTACAATAATTTTTTCTCTGCGTTACTAACTTTTCACTGTGTCTCAATGAAAACCTAAGGATTTAAACTTTTTTTTTTCAGTTCACAACTCTCTTGTTCTCAAACTGACATTACATGCATGTGCCTAAGAAACCCCAGAACATCTACTGTCTTTATAGGTTAAATTTTTCTTCACTATTGTTTCTTCATTATCAAAAGAGGAATTAGCTGACATTAAATAGAAACAAATCCAAGTTCATTGCTATCTCAAATTTCAGCAAAGATAGGTAAATTAAGCATTTTAAAACAGCAATAATTATTGCACAAGTAACTTATTTTTTATCATAGAAATAATGTTTATTAATTTTTATTTTATGGGAAATCTTGTCACATATTGTTGATATAATTTACGTTTTTATCTTCTGTACTACTTTACATGCTTCAGGAAAGACTATATAATATATTTAAAGTGTAACAGCAACAGACATAAACGTTATTCTTAATCTTTAGTTGCAAATTTAGTCTAGTTTTAATATCCAATATAATTTCTCTATATATAACAGGCTCATAGAGTCCTTCCAATGTGTTTTTCTGTGGGTTTTGGAACCAAACTTTGAATAGAGACATACCAACACCTGTTGGTTTGGAAAGTCCTTCCAATATGTCCTAGAATATCCCAGCTTCAGAAATACCTCCAGAGGTAACTCACTGTATTTTCAAAATAAATTAAAACTATATCCAGACTTGACAGAATTTCTTGGTTTGCTAAGGTTTGGTCATAGGAATCACAGAATCACAGGGTTGGAAGGGACCTTAGTAGATCATCTAGTCCAACCCCCTGTCAGAGCAGGGACACCTTAGAGCAGGTTGCACAGGAACGCGTCCAGGCGGGTTTTGAATGTCTCCAGAGACGGAGACTCCACCACCTCCCTGGGCAGCTTGTTCCAGTGCTCTGCCACCCTCAAGGTAAAGAAGTTCCTCCTCATGTTTATCTTTGTCTGTATGAAGAATCAAAAAACTCTATACTGTTGGCAATGTTTTCTAAATTAATTTGAAAAAAACTTCCAGCAACTGCACTGTGTCACTGCACTGATTTTATTCTTAAAACATTTGTTTAGCTACTGTATTGAACAGGAACAGAATAACTGTAACAGTGAATCTCTGCTTCTGAAATACTTCTCAAGAAAAACAAAACTAAAATTAACCTCTATTCTTTGACAAAAGAAGATTGTAGAAGAATAAAAAAATATCCAGGCTAACTTTAAATAACTAAATGAGTCTTTTTCAGATTGGTTTTATGATGCTGATACTCTTATTCTAAGGATTTTTACTCCATTTAATTATATGTGAAAGAGGAAATGTGGCAACATCTATGAACATAAGTAGCTTCTGTGGATTAGATTGAAGCGGAGTGAGTGACACAGTCTCTACTGTGAGTAACAGTATCACAGAATCATAGAATCATAGAATCGGTGAGGTTGGAAGGGACCTTTAAGATCATCAAGTCCAACCATTAACCTGCCCTGACAAAAACCC
>VXBO01008954.1:937-15849 GCA_013400135.1 Rhinoptilus africanus
AGCCACCCCAGGGTCTGCCCTGACACCACCCCCCACGGCGGGACTGTGCACCCCATGGCTTTGTCTTGCTCTGAGCTCACGCCCCGGGGGCTGCAGCCAAGAGCATCCCTCCGGCCTGTGGTTCCCAACCTCGTAGCAGGAGCTTGGAAGAGGGAGAATAAAAAAGAAAAAAAAAAAAAACCAAACCAAACGTCTGGCTCCAGCCCCACTCCATTCTTTCATAAACCGGAGCAACATATGGGAGTATTTGCCCCTTTCCCTAGAGATGGGGAGGAGCAGATGACAGGCTGCGAGCATGTGTTAGTCCCACCAAGGCGCGCTCCAGCCAGCTTCCCATTAAGGGCGGCAGTTGCTCCAGACCCAAATGTTAGCAGTTTTCAATTAGCAAATGGCAGAGGAGAGGGATTCCTGGGGGACGCGCTAAGCAAGTCAAGCTCTATCACTTGTCACTCAAGGAGCTCACGTTACTCTTCTCCCCAAGAGGCTCTGCTTAAAATAAAATCCTCCAGCAGCCCGGGGAGGGGGGGGGAAGGCGGGCAGCCTGCCCGCTCCCACTGCCGGAGCCGCCAACGAGGGGACGGGTGGCTGATTTCGGGGGTTACCCTGAGGGATAACAGGTTACCCTGCCACAGCCTGAGCCGCAACAGCTCCTGACACCCAAATAGCGGGGGAAGCTCGTACCGGAGCCTGTGTAGCATGAACAGCCACCACGGGGGTCTTTTCCGAGGGATGTGACTTAGCCGTCAGCCTGCTCGGATTGGGATGGGGAGAGCAGCGAGCTAAACTTTAACCAGCTCCCAGAGAGCCTGGAAACCCGACGCGTGGAAACAAACGACGGCGGGCAAGGTCCAGAGAGCAGCGGGGTGCACCTCGGAGCTGCCGTGGGGGTGAGAGCCTGGGGTGGCGATGCCCCGGCTCAGAGCTGGGACCCTCCCAGCGCAGGATCTATATTCGGCCCCGCTCTCCGTCTGGTTCTGCCGCGAAGTCACCGCAACGCCCCCACAGCCGGGCTCCCCTCTCCTGCCCCACACGCCCGCCCCAATTCACTGGGACCTGGCCCTGCCTAAAAACCATCCCTGGACACCGCTGCGGGATCAGGCTCCGGCCAAAAAGACGGGCCCTCGGCCCTGTGTCATTGTCCCACGGGTGGGGGGGTCTCCAGGGCTCCCCCGCGGAAAGCAACAGGACACAGCACTCCTGCCAGCTTAGAAAGCCCGCGTCTCCGATGACAGGCACGAAACAGCCGAGTTTTATCACTATTTACTGCTTCTCTTTGATGTTTTAAAATTTCTTCTTCCCTAACCCTCGCTAAAGAGCATCTCCGCTAATTAGCCAGGAGCTGACAAAGCCATCAGAAGGCGCTGGCAGTGCCGGCAGGACGGCTGGGAGGTGTCAGACCCCGCAAACAAAGATCCCCTCCTTTTTTCCCCTTCTCCCTAACGCCCTGCTCCCACTCAACATCACAGCCAGGCATTTGTCTCGCACAAAGGCGACGCTCAACCTCCGGGCAGGGCAATTCCCTTTGTGCGGGCGACGTGTTCTCCATTCCCCCCCGTGGCAGGTCAGTCCTTGAATCCATCTGGGCTTGGGGAGGCCTCCTGCCTTCTCCCCCCAGCCTTTCCCTGTCCTCCATCCCTCTGCCTCGTGTTTAACTTAAAGCGGGGGGACAGAAAACCGGCACTCTGGCTCCTAAAGGAGCGAAGGTGGAGCGTTTCGCCCCGGGGAAAGGAGTGGGGAGAGGCTTCTCCCTGCTTCTGGAGCCTCCGTGCCCAGGGAAGGCGGGGGGTGAGGGCAGCGGGGCGGCTGGACAGACAAACGGCAGCCGCACCTTCTGCCGAGCCTCACGGGATCAGGGATACGACCATGACAGAGGTGCCGGGATCAAATCAAAACAGCTCCGGGATCGGCAGGTGGTTTGGGCTGTTTCCTGCCGACGGCGCTGGCCCCAGCTCAGCGGGATGTTATGGAGCACGGGAATGGGGATGGGCTTTCCCTGGGTGACAAAGACCAGAGGGGACCCGCACAAGCCCAGGCGGCCTCACCCCTGCATCACCTCCCCTGCCCGCTCCCTTCCTCAGCAAGAAGAGCCACAGGGACGCGGCTGATCCACCGCCGGCTCCGCAGGACGCGGGAACAAAACCAGGATAAAGGGAGAAGCCCTGAGACCTGCAGTTTTCACCGGGAGCTTCTGCAGGGAAACAAAGCAGCAGACGTGAGGAATGCAACTGGCCTATTTGCCCGGGCTGCTTTCTGCCTCCGGCAGCGCCGACATGCCTCGGCTTGTCGTTTCAAGAGCTATTGTTGCTCCGGGCTGGGGGCCTCTTTGTTTCCTTTACCCTTTCGCCAGGCTTGGTCACAGCCCGGTATTAAATTATTCAAATAATCTTCGCCGGGCTTCACAGCTGAACTCCTGCACGGAGCGCGCAGGCTGTGAAATCCCAAGGGCTCTCCAAGCCCTCGCCACGAGCCCCCAGCCCAGCACAAAGCACACTGGGCCATACTGGTACCCCCCGCCCGGGGCGAAGGGTCGCGATATCTGAGCCTGTGACACCTCCAGCCCTGGCACTGCCGTGCAAAGGCATCGTGAAGCCATAAACCAACGCACCGAACGCCAGCGGGCTCACCCCTGGATTTGGCAGCCCAGCTGGAAAAGGGGGAGCCCAGCCCTTGTGGCTGCACGTGGCCCTTGGAGCGGTGGCATTTTGGTGCCACCATTGACAAGGTGAAGGGTGGCAGAGCCCCCCGTCCCACCTGTCCCAAGCTGTCCCTCATCCCTGGCGAGGCTGTAGCAGGAACACCAGCCCCTTCTTATGGGGTGTGGAGGGGAGCCCCGAAAACCGAGCGCGACACAGACAAGGGAAATCTGGTGCTGTGGGAGCTGGTGCTGCCACCAGCTCAGCACAGGGAGCGGCCCAGAGGGGCTTGGAGGCAATTTAACCCAGCCCTGCAATTATTGTGGTGCCCAGGTTGTTCTGGGAGAGGAGAACACCTTCCCCTCCACCAACACCGGGCTGCCGGAGCCGTCCCTGTAACCCGCAGCACAAAGCGAGTGCCAAGGGACTGGCAGAGCCTTTGAATGCAAGTCGGCTTCCTGGGATAGCAGGGTGTAACCGTCTGAAAAGGCAGCTCCACAAGAAACAAAAAAGGCAGGGAAAAACCCATGCACCCACCCTGCCAGGAGCCAAAGAGGGAGGCCGCGTCTGCAGTCAGGGCTGCACCCGCCTCTCCCGGCCGGACGGGACCTGCTCCCTTCCCCAGCCGGAGCCTGGGAGGCGAGGGAGGAAAGAGCAGGAGACCTGCAGAAATTCATTACCTTTCACATGACAGAGGGATCAGTCGGCTTCTACCAGAGCCCGTCGAGGTTTCCCTCATTGAAAACAGGAAAGAATCACAAAAATAATTAGAGAGATTTCATCTCAGCCATCTTATGAAAGCACTGACTTTATACACAACAGATTGGCAACGGCACAAAGATGGATGTGAAAGGCAAGAGCATTTGCAATGTCAGACAGATCAGAGACAGAAGCTCATCAAAAAATGGCCCAGGGCACATGTAAGTTAAAAAAAGAAAAGAGGAGGAGAAAAAAAGGAAAGGAAACGACCCTTCTGGAGATAAAAACCGTAACTCCTGCCTGTGACATGATGATATGCCCCCTCCCGCCAGCAGAAAGGATCCCTGGTGAAAACTCATCATCTCCCTGGAGAGATCTGGGTTAAAAAACTTCAATTACTGACAATCGCTGGCTGTGTTTTGCTGCCTTCCACTATCTCAGCTGGGAGCCAGTGAGCTGGTCAGCAACAGGATTTAGGGGCCTGAGGACAAATGTCAGCTGGAGGATCCTCCGGTGAGCTCCTGGGGCTGGGGGAGGCTGTAATTGGAAAGCGCCAGGCAGCGTTTCGGGAGAGCAAGCCGGGCTGCGCCGTGCGGAGGTGCTGCTTGTGCCGGGTTCGGCCAGCCGTGCAGGCCAGGACCCTCAAAAAGCCTGATGAACAGCTCAACAAAGGAAAGGTTTTAAGGGGGAGGGGGGGGTGGGGGTGGGAAAGGACAGACTTCTCTAATTAGAAAAGAGGTTTGCACTTAGTCACCCAGCGTAGCGCCTGGGGCCCTAACTCCAGACACTGCTGTGCAAAGGCTGACAGCTCTCTCAGACACCGAGCTGTCAGCCCGGGCTTTGTAACCAGAGACAGTTTCCACGGAGGAAAACAACCTCTGTGCTCCTCACCCTTCTACACAGGCACTTCTAGCGGGGAGGGGCAGAGCCCCGGCGTGACCCCCTGAACACAGCCCCGGAGCTCCGGGGGCATCTGCCCCACGGCAGCAGCTCTTGGGCACTGGAGGTTCACAGCGACCCGCGTTGATTCGATAAGTGAGACCGGCTCCAGTTCCGTGGGAACCATCGTGAGGAGCTCCCCGTTTCCAGACCGCAGCGGAGGAGCTCCTGTGTTGGGGGACGCGGGTCCGAGCCAGGCCGTGGCGGGCAGCAGCGAGAGGACAGGCATGCCGGGCAGCCAGAGGCGCTTCCACATCTGTACGACGAGGCTGGATACGGCCCCTCTCAACTCAAACTCACTGGGAAGGTGACTCTTCCACGGCCGCTGAAACACAAAGGGCAAGGACCAAGAATAAGCTGGAAGCCACCATCTCGATGAAGCTACGGTGAGGAATGCCCTGCCTCACACAGGCCAAATCCCCGACAGATGGGCACCGCAGTCCCTGCCCTGCTACCCCAGGAAGCGTCTGCAAGGCCTCAGGAGGAGGCAATGCCCAGCACACAGAGCCCAGGCAGGAGGAAACGCAATCTTTTGATGCTTGTGCCCTCCTCCTTCTCTCCAGCACGCCTGGCTTCTCCCAGTTATCCCTGTGTTTGCAGTGGGATTGAGAGAAGGGCACAGCAGTGGCTTCACGATAAGGTGGGCAGAAGCCCAAGCCAGTCAAAACCAGCGTTGGCTGCATGGGAGGAAACCGCAGAGCAGTGCAGAACTGCTGCCCCAAAAGGTAGAGCACCCCTCGCCTGTGCCAGCAGCCTCTCCGGGCCAGATCACAGCCAGAGCTGACAGCAGCAGCGACATCAAATGTGTCACCGGCTCTCGTGTTCTCTTTGGAGAAGTTTCTAGGCAGATTGAGCTGTGTGAAAGCCCAAAATCAGATCTCAGCTTTTTACAGAGCTCTGGATGCACTCCGGTTACTGCGGGATGCGGGAGCAGGCGAGGCTGCTGCCCGGACACCACTGCTGCTGAGTTTGTACTCCCAGTAGCGGGACAGGCGGGTTGAGGTTTTGGACTGGGCAGTGGGGGGGGACGGGACACAGCAGTGGGGCTACGGTGGGGGCTGCGCACTACGGTCTCTGCTTTTAAAGTGCTGCAGGTGGGAGCCCACAAACCAGCTGCCACAGAGCGCAGGGTGACTCTGGCAGCGGAAGGGGAGAGCAGCCTGCAGCCTCCCTGCAGAAACAAACCCCTTTTACTCCCATGACAAATGCCCTACTTGTTCCCCAGCCCGGGGATTCAGCCATTCCCTCTCCCCTTCACGTGGAAGCGCACATCACGTGAGAGCTCGGCACTCGCCGGGGAGGAACGGGAGCCACGGCTGATTCCGCTGCGCTGGGGCAGTCAGCCGGGCCTCCTCCCCTCCGGGGTGTAATTAGCCTCCTTGAAGTCGGCTGGGACTGGAATCCCTCAGCCCAGCGCTGAGGCCATAATCAACCCGGCAGAGGAGGAGGAAAGGCCCCTCCAGCAGTCTGGGCCAGGCTCCCATCATACATCCAGGCAACGGAAGGGCAGGTCACCCCATGGGCACGTTTTAACCACACAACGATGCCGCCTTTGGCCCAAGCAGGGAAGAACCACAAAACCATCGCTATCTTTTCCAAACCACAATGGAAAGCCAGCAGCCAAAATGACGCCTCAAATCTCAGCTTCTATTTCAGCAGCACCAATTAGAGAGCTGCTCTTTTTGGATACTCGGTGCGACTGCCCGCGTACCAGCTTGGCCCCACCGCCCACAGCTTGGCCAGTCCATTTGTCTGCTGTCCCTCTGCTCCCACAGCCCGGTGGAAGTGGCAGTTTCACAGTGCTGCATAGCAGAAGGGGAATTTTTATGGGTTTTGAGTTATTTCTGTTCAGCTACAGCTCAAGAGGGAGTAGAATAACACAGAGCTTATGTGCCAGGGTGACTTGGTTGAGCTCCAGACACAAGGCATTGTGTCTGGCTGGGCCCTCATGGCAGAAATAAGAGTAACGAAGCCTCTACTCACGCTTTACTGCCAGCAGCGTGTTCCCGTGGCAGCAGGCTACGGAGGTCACCAGGTATGGATGTGTCTCCTCCAGCTGCACTGGCCTCGGGGCTCCCGTTTCCTCGTCCTTCCTGCCCAGGCGTCCCCTGGCTCCTTTCCCCCACGTGCACACCTCGCCGTCTGCAGGGGGATATACACCCCTTGTTGCACACAGAGCTCACCAGCAAACAGGCCTTCCATCTTCCCAGTACCACCCTGGGCTATCTCCAAGGCTCGCCTCGGCCGCAGCGTGGACTGCAGGCAGAGGAAAGCCAGGGTCTGCTGCAGCCCAGGACACAGGGGCTTCCACTTCACCTGCTCCGATGGCCACGGTGAAGGCATCCCCACAAGCCACCATGGTGACCTTCATCGCCTGGAGCCCCACAACCAGGTGGGGTACGCGGCTGTTGCGGCAGGAGTTGGTGCCCAGCTGGCCGTGCTGGTTGCTCCCGAAGGTGTAACACTGGCCAGAAGCTGACAAGAGACAAGAGAAACAACTAATGCAACAACAGATGGCACGCTGAAGCCCCTGAAGCTCTTTGCTGTCTACCATGCTGAACATCCTGCTCCCACAGAGCCTGCAACATGGGGAGCAGGGTGCCTCTTAAGCCTCTCTGAGGCCTCTGCCCATGGGAAACGGAGGCAGGAGGAGGACAGTGAAAATGCAGGTCCCCCCTCAGGGATTTGGGCACACACTCCTCACCTGTGACTGCGGCCGAGTGCGCTGTACCGATGTCAGCACACACAATCGGCTCGTGGTTCAAGGGGGCTGACTGGGCAGAGGTGAACACGGTGGCCTCTTCCACCTGGTCCTCTGGGGAAGGCTCCTCTGCTGAGCCGATCCGATCTAGGCCCAGCTTGTTACACCTGCGCGGAGAAAAGCACAGTTCAGCGCTGGACGAATGCAGCCTGGCACAGATACCGCAGAGACAAGTCCTGCCCTAGCATAACCGCACCACCGGCAGCAAGATGCTGGGGAGCAGGATCACACAGAGATATCTTCTAGAGCCCCTTGTTCCCTCTTCCTGGGCTGGACACAGACGGACAGTCCCAGGAGGCTGTAGGCAAGCTCTGGAGCACAGACCCTCACCCCCTTTACCTGTTGCTCCCACAAGCAAGAATCTGGTTCTTCACTGTGAGGAGCATGGAGGAATCGATGCCGCAGATGACCCTCTGAGCCTCATGCTCCGGCGGGACCATGACCTGCTGGGGGCAGTTGTGGCACTCCAGGGCACCCAGCCCAAGCCGACCTGGCAGGAGGAACAAAGCAGGACACAGCTGATGGCAACACACAAGCTGAGCAAACCCCATTTGCAATAACATCGACATAGCTGCCGCAAGAGCCCAGCCTGAGACCTATTGCCATACAAGGCAGCAAAACCCAAAGCAGGGGGGCCCTGGTATGCGGTGAAGCAGCTGCAACTCCTCCACACCCACCTAGCCAGGAACATCTGGAGAGGACTGTGGGCAAGCGGGGCCAGCGAGGGGAGTGGGAACAGGCGATGGAAAGCACAAGCCCTCTGTTTTGCAAAGCAGACATCTCTTACCATTATCCCCCCTGCCCCAGGCAAACACTTCCCGTTCATTGGAAACCGCCAGGACGTGAGACGCGCCACAGGCCACCTGCACCATCTCGTAGCCCAGCAGGGCCTCCACGATCTTGGGCTGGCAGGGGAAGAGCAGCAGCCGTCAGCCGAGACCTCCCAGCCTGCCCGGCTGCTCCCATCCCTCCCACCCGGCCCCCCCAGTCTCAACACAACGCTGGCAGCATCCCAGTTTTCATCCAACACAAACACCAGAGAATCTTTTTTTTTTCCTTTTCTTTTTTTTGTTCCAAACAGTCTTCAAAGGGTTTAGAGACTACGTGCACGTAGCACTGAAGATAATGCAAACATCTCTGGGGCGGAAGAAAGCAAGAAAGCAGCCAGCACAACGGTTTGGAGAGGGAATAGTTCAGCCGAAGGGTTGGGATTCGCCCCCCTGCCCATGTGGGGAGTGCCAGGGGCTGTTAACGCACGCTCTGAGCAGGCAGGGGCTTGGTGCAGGATGCGTTGGCTGAAAGGCTCTTGTGCCGAGGAGCTGTGAGCTATCGGCTCCATATTCGTTAGGGTGTGGAGAGACCAGGATCTCCACATTTTGCCCAGCCCCTGCCTGTGACCTGCTGTTAGATCTGACACCTCGCCATAGCGAGTCTCATTATCTTCTTCAAGTGAAAAGCACCATTTGTTGAGACCTGGCTGCTGCTCCCAACTGGTCTCCCCACCCCCGCCCCCAGGCAATAAGCACCCAGCAGCTCAGCGCTGGACAAAGCAGGAATGAAGGAGCAAGCTGACCACAGTGACAAATGGCACCAGTCCCCAGGCTCGGCTGGAAGCCATCGGCTGCTGCCACATCCGAGGGCAGGCAAGGAAGAAGCTGGAAGGGAGCGACTGGGCCCTCAGCCCCAGTGCTCCGAGCCAATCGGAAACACACAGCTCTCCTTTAAATACTGGCTCTTTTGAAAAATAACTTTTCTCAGTGAACCCTGGCAGCTGCAGGCCAAGAGTGAAGCAGGCAGGTGTGTGATTGGAGGCAGCCTCCAAGCTGGGTGCCTGCCAACAGCAACCACAAGGCAGCTCTTGACTTCCCCCACGCTCAAAGGGATCATTGTGTAGGGGGGGGGAAGAGAGAAAGAGAGAGGCAGGTTGGGTCTTTTAAAACCCGCAGTGACAGGGGGAGGAGGGGGAGGGGGGTCGGATGCCAGAGCATGCCTGGGATGCACATCCCTGGAGCTAGGATGAGCCCTCTCACATGGCGCAGAAGGCACGATCCATCCTCTCCCTTGGGGGAACAGGGCGCCCAGCACCCTCACGACAAACCTGGCTTACGTCCGTGAAGTTTCCGTGCCCCAAACAGCCATTGCTGCCGCTGCCGAAAGTCATGATTATCCCCCTGTCTGGAAAAGCAGAAAGAAGTCATGTTACTGGCACATGTGAGGCCCTGCGAGGCATGCGCGGCTCGTGGCTTCCAGGACAGCGGCTCTGCTTGGACCCACTCTGACTCATAACTTGCTGGGGGGGCTAGAGGCCTTCAGCAATCTTCCAGAGAGCAGCAGCCTCAATGTGCTGCGACAACTCACCAAAGGAACAGCAGATGATAGGAGAGCGCTGAGATAACATTATTGCAGCTGTGTACGCAGGAGCTGCTAACTCCACGGTCTGTCAAGGTGTTAAATACACAGAGGGGCTCACTGAGCAGCCGCCCAGCCCGGGGGTGGCAGGAAACGCCATGGAGAGGTAGGAAAAACATACGCCTACAAAGTTTGCCAGTTGCGTATCTGTCATTTGCTGCCCTGATCCCCAGCAGAAGTGCAAACAGGGCTCCCACAGGACCACTGGGAGGACTTTGCTCCACAAACACGGCCTTGGGCTGGTGCGCATGCTCCACTCCCAGCCAGAACGCCTCCTGGCCCATTCTAAGGGGGCTTCAGACCCTGCCTTCCCACAGCCGAGGACAACCAGCCATGCAGGAGCTCACGGTGACTGCTCACTGCAAGGCCAGTCACCGCTGGTCACTGCTGGTGTCTGCGTCACACTCGCAGAGTATGTGACAAAGAAACCCTGAGCTTCTCGGACAATCCTCACTCCTGCAGTCCCCACTGTACAGGCCAGTTCTGGCTTCAAGTGACCAGTGCAGCCAGGAAAACAAACAGGGGAGATCCGTGGCCCTGCCCACACCAGGCAGATCTCTGAGACCAAGTTGTCCAGTGTGGCATCACAGGAGGACCATGCCTGTCATTTCTGACCCCCACCTGACGTTACGTGAGAGGCCAGAGAGGCCTTTGTGTCACCCCAGCCCAGTGCATCCCTCCGAGCAGGCTCCCCAGGCAGTCACGCTGCATTTGCGAGCCAGCAGCCATGCAGGGGCGTCTGGGCCTCAGCCAGGGGAAGGCAGGAGGCAGCAGCTCACCTGTGAGGCAGGCTGTGAAGAGATCACCGCAGGACACGTGCTTGATGGTTACGCCAGACTGGCCCTCCAGAAAGCGAGACACAAACTGAGGCTGGAGCTGCTCGGTGGCTCCTGGGAGAGAAGGGCCTCCCGCCGCACCCATGGGGGGAGCCTGGCGGAGAGAAGCCGTGTCAGCTGCTGCACCTCTGTGCAGCAAGAGCTGGGTTGGAGAACTCAGATGAGCCCCTTCCCACAGGCTTAGGAGTGTTACCCGCACCCTGGACTGGACTGTGGTCCTGGGGGACGCAGCACCACGGCCTGTGCAGTGAGCAGAAACATCTCCTCCTCAGAAACCTCATATTTTAACCTTCCACGGCCACTGCCTGCCTCAGTTGCCTCCTCACTCACCTCCCACATGATGAGCCGCCCCGATTTGGTGACCCCAGCCTTCTGCGTTCTGCCAGCAGAGACCTGCACCACTTCGGTGTTAAGCATGGGCAGGCGGAGGGGGGTGGTGATCCCGCTCCCCCAGGTGTAGATGGACGACAGCGGAGGAGGGATTCCTGTCCTGGCTGAACCACCTCGAACACCTATGGGTCAAAGAGAAATCGTGAACACAGAGCCCTGACTCTCCTCCCACAGGAAGAGAAATGACAGCAGTCACCCAGTCTGGGTGCCAGCAGAGCTGCCTGCCAGCCAGCAGAGCCAGACCAGCACTGCTCCAAGGCTGGCAAGGGGCTGCTGGGGAGCTCCCAGCCAGGGCTGAGATAAGCACATGGGAACAGCTCCTTGTATTTTATCCCAGAATTAGAGGCAGTGTCACCACAAACCATCTAGCTAATTGTTACCAGTGCCAGCTGCATTGCCCAGCGCTGTGACATCCCCCCTCAGCACCCCCAGCTGGTTCTCAGCCTTTGCTGGGAACAGCAGAGACTTGATTCAAGGGTTTAAAAACCTAGAAGATGCAGCTGGAGAAAGAGGGCTGCTTGGTCCCCAGAGCCGAGGTGCCCATGGGCTCTTCCAGGGCTCAGGGAAGGTGGCATCTCTTAACTTCCTCTCTCCAGAAGCTTGAGTGCCTCTCTGACCCCCTGACATTCAAGGGAAAGGGTCCTTCCAAATAGGAGCTGTGTCAAACACACCGTGCCAGGACTCACCCCTCGGCCTGGCACTGCTCACTCGTCCCCCTGTCCGGCTGTGGGTCACTGTTGGCACCGGAGCCAAGGGTTTTTCGGGCCTGCCAAACCAAAATCCAGTCCTTAATGTCAGCTCGACCCCAGAGGTCCTGCACAGCCCTGGGTCACAGGTCTGGGCAGAGCGACAGCATAAGCCGTGGCTGAACAGCTCACAGAATTGACTCGGTAGGTGCTTTAAACCACCTGAGAGAGGGGAGTTGGCATCAGTTTGCTTCCCCCTGAACTCACAGCTCTCTATTCGCTGTTACTGCGATGACAAGCCCACACCTGCTGTGGCCCCGAGCCACTGGGCCAGGCTCGGCCGGCAGCAGCTGCATTTTGGGTAACGCAGGAGAGCTGCGTGGGGACAATACTCCGTTTAGAGCTCGTAACAGAGCCAGTCAGCCAGTCAGACGCGCTGTGGGCTGTGGCAGCCCCTCCCAAGGGACACTTAGGTGGCAGTATCACTTGCCTTCTCATTTTGACACTGCCTACGTCAGTGTAGAGGTTCAGAAGGGGTCGAATGCAGATGGCCTGGGCCATGATCTCATTCAGCTGGGGCCGCTTGGAAGGATCCAGGTTCAGCATGCTGAGGATGAGCTGGCGCAGGTCGGGGCTGTATCTATCCGATATTGGGGCAAACGTCCCGCTCATGATCTTCAATACTAAGGCAGGAAGATTCTGGAGAGAAAATGAGAGAGACATACGGTGGCTGGGCAGTCAGAGGCGCGGCCAAGGAGCAGGAAGTTCTCAGCACTGCCCTCTGCCTTCACACCTCCAGGGTCCGTGAGAAGAGTGATCCAAGCACACATTTTCACCTCTGTAAGAGGCCCCGGCTCCCTGCGCTACATGTAAACCCTATCCCTCTTACCGCAGCTTCGAAAGCCCTCTTGAGGCTGGCGAGTTCGTACAGCACACAGCCCAAAGCCCAGATATCACTCTTCTGGTTGTAAGGCTTCCCTTCACAGAGCTCTGGGGAGATGTAGCACGGAGTTCCCACAACCTAGAAGAGACCGAAATTTACCGTGATGCTGTGAAACTGGGGCAGTGAGGTGGAAAGAGAAAGGCTCAATTTAGAGCCCAGTGCGCAGGCTGGCTAGAGCACCACCAACCAAAGCTTAGTAGACCTGAGCTTTTGTTCTCTGGTGTCAACATCTGCCTGACAATCTCAGTAAAAAACATGAGGATTTGCCTTTCTGGTGACCTCCCTTGCACATACAGAGATTACCTCTAATTTTGCTCCTATCTACTTGAGAGAATCAGAGCCCAGAGCAACAAGCGTGATATAAACGTCTAGTCAGATTAGACTAGGTGGGGAATGATACCCAAGCCTCAAGCAGAGAGAGGAGATTAAGACAAGGCAGAACGGCGGGGCACGGGCAGGAATTCAGTTGCCAAGTATGTGTCAGACAATCCTGCAAACATCACCCCTCCCACTGTGACAGTGGGAGGAACTCTATCTACCCTCACCAGTGGGCCCAGACACCCAGGCTCTCCCAGGCATGGGCAGGCACATCTTTCTCACCTTTTTGCAGCCCACAGAGCCGCAACAAACTTGGGCGTGAAGACAATCAGCCCGTATAAACTTCAAGAAGCAAAGAAGCATTGCGGCACGCGGATGTGGTCTGCTGCAAGTATGCTACATCCAACCTCGCTGCCTACGGCAGCTTCCAAGAGACTATCGTCAGCCAAATACAGAGTTTCCAGCCTGCTGCCATGGTGGTAAGCAGCTCCCCTGCAAAGCCAGGCCACCTACCGTGTAGGCTTTACTCTTGCTGCTCAAGATTTTGGAGATACCAAAGTCTCCGATCTTGACAATCATGCGATGTTTGTCCAAGAGGATGTTCTGAGTCTTCAGGTCGCGGTGCAGGATCTGCTTGGTGTGCACGTGGTGAAGAGCCAGGAGGATCTGTACGAAGAAGTGCAGGATGGTGTCCTCATCCAGCAAGGAGTTACAGCGCTTATGAATAAACTCCGCGAGCGTGCCCCCTGCAAAGAACAACAAAGGGCTATCGCCAAGGGTGGCTGCACAGGGCAGCGCAAACCCAGCTGAAAAGCCCAGGGGATTTAGCCACGGGATCTTAACAAGCCAAGCGCACGGGGAAAAGCACATCTTGGTGGGACACGCAGTGCGTCCTCCAACGCTCCCATGACCGTGCGGAGAACAATGGCAGCACGGTTGGGGGGACGAAGAAACAGCGAGAGAGAAGTTATTGTTGACATATTGTCAAAGGCAGCAGGAAAAGAAACGCTAAAATTACAGCTCTCGGAGGAGGACATAAACCTCGATGGCAGAACAAGATAAGCCTGTTCTGCAAAAGAGAATTCTTGCCGTCCGAGAGGCCACGTGGCACCGAGAGGCCCCTGTCGAGAAGGGGAGGTCCACATTCAGGGCTGCCATACAACTTTTAACAAACCCTCCTGCAAATGTTGCTTTAATCTTAAACTCCACGGCAAACCTCGTTAGAAATCACACCTTCCCACACAAAGCTGTGGGACCAACAGTGTGGCTGAGAGCTGACACAGGGCAATGTACGTGAAACCTAAGCCAAAGGCAGACGGTAGCACATTTATCAGAGACAGAGGTGTTAGAAATCTCTTTGGTTTGGATACTATTAGAAGGCACGAGTCACATAATCACAGAATTACAGAATGGCTGAGGTTTGAAGGGACATCAGGAGGTCATCTGGTCCAACCCCCTGCTAGAGCAGGGCCACCGATAGCAGGTTGCCCAGGACTATGACCTATCTTTTCAGTATCTCCAAGCATATCTCCACAACCTCTCTGGGCAACCCGTGCCAATGCTCACTCATGTGGCTCATGGTCAATTTGGTGTCCACCAGGACCCCCAGATGCTTTTCCGTGAAAATATCTGTTCCAGAGAGATGTGTTTGGACTCTCTGGGGGTCCAAAGCACAGGATCTTTACTAAAGAGCGCAACACGGGGGCCACAGCAGCCTGATCCGAGGAGAGCCGAGGGCTTGGCACCCCCTGGACCTGCCAAGAAACCAACTCCAGGGGCTGGGGGAGACCGGGGCCCACCTGGGGCGTATTCCATGGCGATCATGAGCGCCTTGTCCTCCAGGAAGTTCTCGTAGTACTCGATGACGTTGGGGTGGCTGAGCAGCTTGAGGACCTGGCACTCGTTCTGTGCCGCCAGCCGCTCGTCCTTGCTCATCTGCTCCACCGGGATCTGCTTCAGGATCACCAGCTTCTGGTCGGCCTTGCGCAGGCACAGGTGGACGATGCTGCGGGACAGGGATAGAGCCTCAGCGAGGGGGGGGAGGGACAGCGCCTGGCCACCACCCTGGGGTGACACATGGCCCTGTCCCCCCCGTAACAGTGCCTGCAATCCCCCTCCCCGCCGGGTGTCACACACTCACTGCCATGTCACCCCATCGCCATGGCAACAGCCAGGGCCTGTCCTCCCCCCCCCTCCAAGGTGCCACATGCCGGCTGACCCCCGCGTTGCCATGGCGACAGGGCCCGTGCACCTTGTTGCCATGGTAACGCGGCCTGCGGTCCCCCACCCCACTCCGCG
>VXBO01008957.1:0-24780 GCA_013400135.1 Rhinoptilus africanus
AGGAAAAAGGTTGCTTTAAATTTAACATTTGACATTTCCAAGGCATTGTATCAAATGAAATAATTTTGAAGAAAAATCATACCTATTCCTGCCTTTCCTTGGTTCACATTTGATTTGTATTTTCTGTCTTCCCCTCCCCTCTTTCCCTTTTTAACACATTTTAAGGATATTTCTGCTCATGCTGTCTGTCTCACAACTTTTCTGTGTACTTACCATCCCATGACTGTAATAGGAATCATGATCCGAGTGCGTGACGGAAGGCTGGCTTTGATGATAACTCCTTCTCTGCTCTCAAGTTATTGACTTTTCTCTCAGCTCAGTTTTCCCTCCTATTACTGTTACTACCGTAAGTGTTCAGGAATGGAGCACTCCACAGAACCTTCATTTGAACTTCTGCTGAAAATCTTTCCAAGATCAGCAGAATATCTTATCTAATGTTTCCTCAGTGTAAATAAGAGGGCTTTCTGTTTCAGGAGGTCTTGGTTTTGAAACTTTCTTCCCACAAATGCATTGACTCCAGATTATTTTTTAACCATTTTTCTGCTGTAAAACCCATCATTCTTTATTTTTTATATTTGATGTTATCAAGACACTATTAGAGTGAAACAATCCTAAAGAAAGGATGTGTTGAGCTAGAAACGTTTATACATTAGCATTTTTAATTTATGACCCAAAGAAAACCATATATAATAAATGTAAGAATTTATCACCTCTACTTTCCTGGCAGGATTGAAGTATGTCATGGAATCAAAAGCAATTGAGTGATTGTATCTTATGAAGTCACTACCGTAACTCTCTCATAATCATTTGCAAAATGATCATTAAACGCAGGCTGAAAAAGACTTGCTACTTTCACAGCAATGGAATAACTTTGTATGTTCAGTGAGTAACTATGTTTGAGCTGGCAGGAGATAAGGTTTTTACTCGACTTCTTGAAATATTCTGTCTTTCTCCTTATTTCATTACCGGGGGCATCAGGCAGAAACTATGTTATGTGAAATTGTGTATTGCTGCATCCCAGTCCTCTCATCTTGCTTGATTTAAACAGTCAAATGTATTGTTAAAGTAAGTGCTTAGTCTGTATGGTGACAAGGACTGTGCAACTATCTAATTGCATAAATAAAATTACTAATTTAAATGGTTTTATTTTGTTCTGGCCTTTTTTATGATGAAAATGGATGTTTTCAATCAGATCAAATAGTCTCATTGAAAAAAGATTCTACATAATTAAATTGCAGTGGCTATAACAGACCACTACTTGATTGTATTGTGTTAACTGTATTTGTAAAATGCGTTATGAAGATTTTGTCCTTTTTTTAATATTCAGCAACACAGACTGCTGCCTTCGGTTCTGATTAAAATATTTTTCCCGAGTATCTTCACACACAGTGGACTGTATTTCTTCTTTTGTATTTTCTCCAATTGTTCTAATTGCAAAGATCACTGCACAGAAGAATAAAAGCTCAGACCATGAAAGAGTTTTCTGCATTTTGATGAAATATCAAATGTAAAAGTTAAATCGCCTGTATCTCACCAAGCATCATAGGGTACTTTAGAGTTTAGTGGAAATAAATAATTACAGAGTAAAAAGGCTATCTGAGATGATGGATGCTCAGGGGAGTGAGAATGGATTTTTCATGGCCAGGTCACTGGCTTGAGGCTGACCCGTTTCAGTGGAGACTGAATGTAGTTACCTTCTGAGAGCTCATCGCTGGCTGTAAGAAATTCGTTTGTGAATTAATCTAGTTCTGTGTAGATGTGTGTTTAGGATGCAGAAAAAGAAGTTATACACACTTGAAGTTTCAGAAGATAAAAAGGGATATTTCTAGAGTCTTTATCATAAGACTAAAATTTTTACTGAAAATGCAAATAAGAGGATAATAGCAATACAGTGAAGTCTGTACTGCCATACCTCCATGTTTGCTCCCTGCATCAAGAATTTGAGTTTCTCAGACTATCCACAGACGAAATTGTTCTTTTCAAAAGATACCTGGTTAAATGCAAGAAGAACTTCTGTAACTACTACTGAACAAAACTGCTTCCATCAGCAAAATTAAATGTGAGCAACTGTTGCAGAATTGGACCCCAATCAAAATTCATGATTAAAAAAAATATTTACCATAATCTTAAACTATAGAAAAATCCAGACTAATTTTTGATGAAAGTAAATTCTCTCCTCACACTTCTCAAGTCGACGGACTGCATGGCAGGGATTGGGGGATCAAAGCTCTCCCACTGTAAGAGAAGATCAGGTTAATGACCACCTGAGGAACCTGAACATACAGAAGTCTATGGGACTTGACAAGAGGCATCACAGAGTCCTCAGGGAATTGGCTGATGTAGTTGCCAAGCCATTCTCCATCATATTTGAAAAGTCGTGGCAGTCAGGGGAAGTCTTTGGTGGCTGGAAAAAGGGAAACATCGCACCTATTTTAAAAAAGAGTAGACAGGAGACACCAGGAACTACGGCCCTGTCAGCCTCACCTCTGTTCCTGGCAAGATCATGGAACAGATCCTCCAAGAAGCTCTGCTAAGGCACACGGAGGACAGGGTGATTCGAGACAGCCAGCATGGCTTCACCAAAGGCAAGTCCTGCCTGACCAACCTGGTGACCTCCTATGGTGGAATAACTACATCAGCTGACAAGGGAAGGGCTAAGGATGTCGTCTATCTGGATTAAAGGAGGCCTTTTTCATGATCTCCCACAACATCCTTCTCTCTAAATTGAAGAGATATGGTTTTGATGGGTGGACTGTTCTGTGGATGAGGAATTAGTTGGATTGTCGCATCCAGAGGGCAGTGGTCAATTGCTCTGTGTCCAGATGGAGATTGGTGACAAGTGTTGTCCCTCAGAGATCTGTGTTGGGACCAGTATTGTTCAATNCCTAAAAAGGGCTTATGAGAAAGATGATGACAAACCTTTTCACAGGACCTGTTGCGATAAGACAAGGGGTAATGGTTTTAAGCTAAAAGAGGGAAGATTCAGACTAGATATAAGGAAGAAATTCTTTATGCTGAGGGTGGTGAAACACTGGCCCAGGTTGCCCAGAGGGGTGGTCAATGCCCGATTCCTGGAAACCTTCAAGATGGGGTTGGATGGGACTCTGAGCAACCTGATCTAGTTGAAGATGTCCCTGCTCATTGCAGGGGGGTTGGACTAGATGGGCTTTAAATGTCCCTTCCAACCCAAACCTTTCTACGATTCTATGAAATTCAGGAAAAATGACACACACAACTCCAAGGGAAACTTTCTCGTGATTTATTTGTTAAGAAGATACTTTTCAGATTTCCAGTTGTGAATTAGGCAGTTATTAAAAAGTAATACAGTTAGCCAATGACTGATCTTTTTTTAACTGCTTTTTCCCTTTGGTTAAGATCTTGAAATACGATCTACTTGATATAGTCTAGTCTAAGTGAGACCTCCATAGTTTATTTATGTGTGCATTTCATTCTGCTATTAAATAAACATTTTGTTTGGTTTCGTAATACCATGACGACCCTTTCACTAGTTATTGTATATTCTAAAACAGGCACAAGAGTAGAGAGACTGACACAAGCATGCTCCCCCTTACAATGGAAGCGTCAGGAATGCTTTCCCCACCCCCCAACCCTCCCGCCCTTGCTTTCTTTGATTTTTTTTCACCAAAAAACTACAGAAAATTAAGAGCTCGCTTTCTTCATCTTTTATTTAAATGCACTTTGTTTCTTGGTCAAATTCACAACATATGTTACTGTTGCCTCTTCTGTTCAATAGCATTTAATGATTTCTACTCCTCAAAGACACATAAATGTTTAAAGTGTATTATTGTCGCTGTTATCGAGTATTACTATAAATAGAGCCTAGATTCTTTGCTAATGCTTTCAGGGAAAATTCTTCTTGTATTCTGTGTACATAATAAAAAAATCCTGCTCTGAAGAATTCATAGTGTGTGTGTGTAAGCAAAATAGACAGCTACAAAGTGCTGACCAGAAGTATTCAGAAGGAGTGAGACTGTGCTGGTCAGCTGAGAGGACTAAGTATCTCTGTCAGTAAACTAACCCTTTTCAGGGTTACTGTGAACAAAGGAGACTTTTGGGGTTGGTTCAGAAGAATTTTAACTAGTTATTTTAGAACATTTAGGGGGGAGGCTGACATTGTGGGCCGGTGAGTTCAAATAAATCAAGATGCTTTCTAGACATTTCAATAGTTTAACAATTTATGTCCTTAAGCTACTTATTTGAAGAATGTCAAGGGATGTCTGTCCTTTGAAATAATTTTCAACGTGTTGTGCTGCATTGTGAATTTGCAGATGGCAATATGAGAATGTTTGTAAAAGTAACAACACGTTAAATTGAATTTGCAAATAATCCTCTATCCTAAAGTGGTAAAACAGGATCCCTCCGTGATTTCCCCATGTCTCTGCCACCAAGGTGTAGAAATTACTTACGAGAAATGATCTGAGAGGAAGAAAACACCAGAGTGCCAGTGAGGAAAGCTTTGCAACTCATTTCAGAACACAAATGTTTTTGTTAATGCTAGGGGACATGCAGGAAACAAGGACAAGGATTCATTGCCATTACTGTGACACTCCGTGGCCCCATAAGAAAAGTAGTTAATGGTAAGGATTAACTGGTCAGCCTGGGCACATCTATTGGCTTAAGGAGTTGGTATTTTACTCTGTAAGCAGTTTTCATTTGGTTCTTTTAATCACATCTGTGTTGATATACTCTATCTGTTTTGACAAAATATATTTTTTGGATGTGACAAACATGAACAAGACCCTCAAATTATTCAGACGCCCATTTCCAGCTGGTTTATTTCGATCTCTCCCATCGCATTGCTTTTTCTAGATCCATGTCCATGAAATGCACTTCTTTGATGCTCTTAGAATCCAAATGAATTGACTCTCTGGCCATTGTAGAAGAGTCCTGAATGTTTTTAGAGAACATATAGGCTAGAAGAAGGTTACCTGGTCAAGGGAAGCTCACATTTTGGGTATTTCCTTTATGTGACTGAAAACAGCAAGATTTAAGAACTGAACTTTCAAATTCATTGGCTAATTATCTAAGATAAATGCAGTTCAGTAACACACTATTAAAAGCTATTGGAATTTTAACTTAATTTCTTTTGCAGAAGAAAAGTAAAAAGGGTAGCAAAGTGATCCTTCTAGTATAAGCCATTTTAGCGTGGAACTGTTGTGTATCATTGATCTATCTCAAAATCCAGTGCTAAGAGTCTGTGTAACCGCCATCTTACATTACCATATAACCATTGTTTACTTCACAGTTTCAATGTGTTTCTTTTTGTAATAACTCTTTGTGGTTCGAAGGTTGTAGTATATTCATTTCATACCTGAGGAAGAGAAACACAAAGGAGAGTTTTTATTAACATGCACAAGTCCTATTTTTAAATTACTTTGATGCCAAAATTTCACCCAGTACTATTGATATTCAAGCACCTAAAGGCCATGTTTGAAATTATTAGTTGTGAAATATTGAGGCACCAAAAATAAGTCAATAAAGTCAGAACAACAGTAATTAACGTTTTATATAAGACAACATCAGAACCAACCGCGTGTTACTATACTTTAGCTGTTACTGGGGCGGAAGACTTAAAGGGTGACATCATTTGAAAAAAGCCAAGAATGGAGAGCAAAAAGCAACTCTCATCAGCCATCTGTGGACCTGTATCTCAAGATACGGCTACTCCAGAGTTATTCTATATTAATCCCTATGGAATTTTTTAGATTCCATGAAAATTTTCTTGAAATAAGAACATTTGCATGAAAAAAATTGCAAGCTTGCAGTTTGATTAAGTTTAGCTGTACTATAAAAGACCCTGAAGAGGTTTAGTAGATTAGGTGCTGACACGAATTTAGGGCAATATCAAGTACTACTTACGATGTAACTTAAAAAGGAAATACGCAAATACAGCAACTAGGTACAATTTCCTATGTGCTACCTTCAAGTGTGCTATTATCTAAGATATCTGGAACTAGCGTCCAAAAGTAATTCATGTGACAGAAAATGCAGTTAAATACCTGTAGGTGTTTTCAGAAGTGCCATGGTAAATTAAGCACAAAGTCATTCAAAAAGTTAACGCGAATGGTGAGTTGCCACTGAGCTCATCTATCCACATCTGTGAATGATATTAGGCCCTAAACACATTTACAGATTGCAGGGGTAATATTCAAAATATCAGTCTGAAATAACTCAGGGGTTCTTGGGAGTCTGCAGACAGGCTGAAATTAGTGCCTCTCCAGAGTGTTAACTATTTAATCATTGGTTGAATGGTAGAAGAAAGAAAGAAAGAGAGAACAATTTTATGGGAAACTATGAAATTTATGACTGTTCTGTTAAATACCAAAACATCACTTCTGGCTGAAAGAAATTCCCAAGGCAAAGTGTTGGATGTGTGTTCAGGAGAAATATCTGTATGTGCTTACCTTATGTTGATGTTTTTCCCTAGGCATTCCTGTTGTCACCGAATCACACAGAGTCTCTGAGTGGTTGAAGGGGACTTGAGATTATCCAGTCTAACCAGCTACGGCTGGTTGCCCAGGACTGGGTCCAGTTGTGTTTTGAGTATCTACAAAGATGGAGACTCCATGACCTTTCTGTGTGACCTGTGCCAGTGTTTGATAATCCTCATCTTAAAAGAGTGTTTCTTATGTTCAGAGGGAATTTCAGGTGTTTTTTATTTGTTCCCACTGCCTTTTGTCCTGTCGCTGGGCACTGTTGAGAGGAGCCAGGATCCCTCATCTTCTTTCCCTCTCATATGATATTTATATACTCGGATAAGATGCCCAGAGAGGTTGTGGAGTCTCCTTCTCTGGAGATATTCAAAACCCTCCTGGAGGGGTTCCTGTGCCCCCTGCTCTGGGTGACCCTGCTCTGGAAGGGGGCTGGACTGGATGATCTCCAGAGGGCCCTTCCAACTCCCACCATTTTGTGATTCTGTGATTTTGTGATAAGATCACGCCCGAGCCTTTTCTTCTCCTTGCAGAACAGTCCCAGGTTGCAGTGTCTCCTCACCTGCGGAGTGTCCAGGTCATTAATGAACATGTTAAAGCGTTGGCACCAGTGTCAGCCCCTGGGGGCATACACTGTCTCACCTCCGGTAGGACTTGGTGCCGCTGGCCACAACCCTCTGGACCCAGACATTCAGCTGTTATGTGCTGTTAATTCTCTTCCTTAGGCACCTCTGTGGTCCACAGTTAGAGCACAGGATGCTGGGCCAGATGGACCTGTTATGACCATCCTTATATTCTTCTTTCAGTAACAAAGGTAGAAAGAGTTTGTTCTTAAATCAGATAGTCCCAGGACTGACCGCCCTCCAAACACACCCCCAGGCCTGCAAAGCAAGGATTGCCATGAAGGGATTTTCTGTAATCATATTCCAAGCATGTAATGAGAACCACTCGGACCAATG
This sequence comes from Rhinoptilus africanus, assembly GCA_013400135.1. NCBI lineage: Eukaryota > Metazoa > Chordata > Aves > Charadriiformes > Glareolidae > Rhinoptilus > Rhinoptilus africanus. The sequence goes on from VXBO01008957.1 coordinate 7,412, forward strand.
TGCCCTTTCCTTGATATTAAAAAGATGGGGTAGCAATAAAGCTGTGATTTTTTAAATTCCTTGTGAAAAAAAAAACCAAACCTCAGAGATTACATGAATATCCAATTGTTTATTTAATTTTCATGCTGAGCACCTTCATCCTTTAAATGGCCTTGATAATCCTAACCCATGAACTAAGTCCGTAGAAATAAAAGTATGTTCTTATGAATTGTCTTCTTTGGCATAATTTTCTGTAAATTACATAAGGAATAAATTAGTGCAAAATTTCTTGTTTAGCTTCAACCTCTGCATGTGTTGTATTAACTCAGTGTGAACATCTATGTTCACATGTCACATGCCATTCTATTATTCTTTGCTGGCATAAAAAGAAAAGACAGAACATTCAAAAATATATTATAAAAATAATACATCAAAAGGAACAAGGAGCTTTGATCCTCGCATCTAATTAATTGCACATGGGGTAGATTTAGCTCATACAAATGTGGGATAGTTATTTCACTGTAAATGATTAATAGCAATGTATGAACAGTTGTTTGTTTTTTCTTCATTCCTTCCGAATGCAAAAACACAAACACCTACAGTCCAAGCATCAGGAAAGAGGTTAAAGCATGCTATGTCTGACCTCTTTGTAGTTATTTATGCTATGTAGGGTCTGAGAAGCTCTCATCTTCCAAGGGCTTTTCAGTAATTCAGCTCACAAGGAGGTAGAACATGTATGTACTTCCCTGAGCATCATTTGTAAGTCAATACAGATGCTCTCATACCCATCAGTGAAACATGAGGAGCTATAATTTATAGTAGCTAGTACACTGAGATCCATTTATTATACTTTGCACCTATATAGCCATTGATGTATATTGCCAATTCCCTTGGGATAAGCGAAGACCTTGGGGACAGACATAATATTCTTTAGAATCATGAGGCACATCACAGGCTGNCCTAAACATGAGGAGGAACTTCTTTACCTTGAGAGTGGCAGAGCACTGGAACAAGCTGCCCAGGGAGGTGGTGGAGTCTCCGTCTCTGGAGACATTCAAAACCCGCCTGGACGCGTTCCTGTGTAACCTGCTCTAAGGTGGCCCTGCTCTGGCAGGGGGGTTGGACTAGATGATCTACTAAGGTCCCTTCCAACCCTAGGATTCTATGATTCTATGATTCTATGATTCTAAAAGGAAGCATAAAATAAACCTACTTTTCTAATGAAAATTTTTATGCAACCACCAAATGCATCGACTTCATTCACTGTGCCCAAAATGCTGTGGTTCAAACCTAAAATTTGGAAGATAACTTTCACATTGTAGTCTGTGAAGTTTACAGTACTATTTGCGCATAATATACAGTCATTTTTTTTCAATTACTCTTTGACAAAATCCTGCCAAACGCAATAGATAGGAATCGCGCATGATGAGTGAAGTCTACCTTCGGTTACGCAGCAGTAACTCATTGATTTGGCAGAGTGTGATTTCACAGCGCATGAATCACCTGGAGCGTCTGCTGATTTATGCTCTCAGTGTGTTTGAGCGTGTTTGCGTGCGGGTACGTATAGATCACACAATTCTTTTGTAGCTCCGCGTACTCTGCAATTTCTCCGGGATGCCAGGCATTGAGGAAGTGAAAGGTGTGTATTTTCCCAGCAGGGATCAAAGCAGAAAAATAGTACAGCTTAGATAACCTTTCTGCCAGGCTCCCTCCACGGTGGAATTCCCATTTAAACGTCTTTCCCAGAGCTGCATCTCCTGCCTCCCTGCGCTTTACTGTTTCTACACCAATGGCTGTAAGTAGGAGGTGCAGTGAAAGGTGAAACCAAAATGTTTTGATGCTGGGGGCTTTGATCCTTCCTGCTCTTTTAGGATCCCTTGTATCCGAAGCCCTCAATCAAGTTCTGAGAAACTTCTGGGAGGAAGGACGGTCTTAAAAAGTTTTTTTCATTCCTTTTTTTGTTTCTGCAGTTTTTCCCACAGAAGGGCGTATTCAGATTCCTAAAGAAGGCTTTGAAAGGGATCCAAAGAGGCAATCACATGCATGTGCTACTATTTTTTCACCAGGCAAGAATATATGGTATGTGAATGGAGTTTCAGCACAGCCCTGCGAATGTGAGTATCAATTGAAACTGGGTAGGCAAATTCCATTAAGTCCCAGGTAAATTAATGTGCATGTAGCCATTGAATTGCTAACTTCGTGTAATTGAAAGCAGGAAAACCAGTCTGCATTCAGTTGTTAATATAAAGTTTAATTAGAAGGAAGATCTTTAAGGGTGAAGAGTGTCACTGAGCAGCACAGACTTCACAGCATCTCGAGAACGTGATTCTACCAAGTATAGGATTTCTGAAGGGAAAAATGAATGTTAGTCATACTTCTCTTGTACAAAAAGTTGTATCTCATAGACTTTCTATGTATAGGTTAATCCTAAATAGGAATAAATATTTTCCAAAGACTAGACAATATATTCTGTCTCCTCAGGTAAAAAGGTGTAATTGAAATCCGTGTAGCTTATTAAGTCTTCAGAATGTAAATTACTTCAAACATATCTGATTCTCACATTCAAAATAGCTAGTAGATACAACAGCACTTGCTCTGAATTATTGCCTGTCGTTCTTTATTATCCTCCTGTTTAAAAAAATTCAAGTCACCCAGTGAGACAACAAAAAAAGCACCCTGTGACCTAAGTGACTACTGTGAATAAGAGAGTGACCAAGGAGACTGGCAAACAGCAAACTGCTTATGACGACGGTTTTCAGGCGACAGATCCATTCAGTGTAGCTATGAACAAGGGATACAATTGCAGCGGTTGGGATTGATTATTGGATAGCATAGAAGCAAAGCCATGATCCAGTCATCGGATACATCGTTTGCTGTGCAAAAACAACCATTTGTAGCAATGATTTGCTGCTTGCACAGTGCTTTTAAGATAAGAAGTCTCTAAAACAACCTTCTATTATTTTTATTTTTATTTAAATTTTATTTCCATTTTTACTTCCTAGGAGTATATACCTGTACTTGAGGACCTGTGTGGAATGGCACAAGCCTTATAGAAATTTGACTAATTACTCCTTAATTGAATTTTAATTTTGAAACTGAGCTTCCAAACTGTATAGAAACTGTATAGAGAGACAGAAAAGAAACAAATAGCTTAAGAGCAAAAGCATGCCCTCTGTTTTTATGCCTCTGCCTAAACAAAATACATGCACTGAGTATTTAGAAAAGTAGATTAAAGTTGTTGTTTGAAGGATGTTTACTGCATGTAGTTTGTAGGACTGGAAGTGAAGCATGACCCGTTCATGTTTGCTTGACTTTTCTCAGTATACTGTGACCCAGAATTGTTGGGTTTGTTGTGGCTTTGTTTAAATTTTGCTCATCTATGAGGAGCTGTGGCTTCTGTATTTCTCAGCATCACTGTACCCCGTGGGTGACATTTCCCTCTGACCCTTAAAATGCTGCATTTCAGATGTTATATCACACCTCTAAAGAGTAGCTTGCTAAGGAAAATATAGCTGTATTTTCCTGAAGGAACTGAAGCTACATCAGGTTGAATTTCACCCTGTAGGTTATTTAAGCACAGTATGATGTTATACAAACTGCGAACAGAGGGCAAATTCCCCTCTGCTACTGAAGAGATGTCATTGAGGGGAGGGAAAAAAAGCAAATAACTCCCATTCCCTTCCACTGATGTCTTAAAGGCAAAGATTTAATTGTACTGAACCGGAGAATAAAATCAGTTTCCAAGAGGAATATCTATAATTGGCCCTTGTTTTGTAGCTCAGATATTTAAAATCAACAGTTTACAGTCTCTTGGTCTGATCTCATTTACAGAATGTTGGATGAGGGATTTTTTATTTGCTTATTTGTTTGCTTGTATGTTTTCTATTTTCAGCTGATTTTAGATGATTTTCCTCTACTTTTTCATTAGGTTCCTATGTTTAAACTGTGTGGGACAATCTGTCTTTAGATTAGGGGTTTTTATTTTTTTATTTTTTTAATTGAATGGTAATTTCATGAAGTCTGTGTATCATCTGGATCTGTCTTCTGTTCTTTTTATCTGCAGACTTTCCAGTCCTCAAGATCCCCCACAGCTGCCACTGTGATCTATCTCAAAGTGCAGTGAGTAAGCAGGGGATGAGATGTGGTAGCAGCGCTTCAGTGACAATGTCTCTCTGTAACGTGTCTGGGTGGGAATCTGATTCTCCATGTCCAAAAATGGCTGGGGAGATCAAAAGGAAAAAAAAGAACTGTAAGAAAACTGGAGAAGAACATCTTAATCCTATTTCATATTTATGATGTTGGGTAAAGGTAGGACTAGGGGCAAGGGATTAAAACTAGAGATGGGTCATTTCAGAATGGAGGTTAGGAAGACGTTCTTCCCCATGAGGGTGGTGAGACACTGGCCCAGGTTGCCCAGAGAGGGGGTGGAAGCCCCATCCCTGGAAGTTTTTAAGGCTAGGCTGGATGGGGCTCTGAGCAACCTGGTCTAGTGGGAGGTGTCCCTGCCCAGGGCAGGGAGTTGGAACTAGATGGCATTTAAGGTCCCTTCCAACCCTGACAATTCTATGATTCTATTTTTCAGCATCTGAGCTGCTTAAAAAGCCCCAGCCATCCTTAAGGGGCACATTTTCCAATGGTGAGACCTGTGGGAAGCTGCATGGGTCAGGTCCCTCAAAACTTGGATAAATGCTCATTCACCAGCCCATGATCTTTGTCCCTCTTTGAAACACCCAGCTCAATCTATAGTCTCTGTTTTCCAGTATAGTTCCACCATTTTTCTGCAGTTATCAAACCGTGCTATTCCTTGGTATGAGAACTACAGTGAGTGACCTGCTTTCTTACATTTAGTTGTATCTCCTCTTCTTCTAGTTGATATTTGATTGCCAGAAAGGCTTTATGCATATGTTTTACTATCTAGGTATATCTCCATGTATATTTATATAAAAATCTTTTTGCATATAAATCTTTTTATATTTCCTTATGTTCAGAAAGTGAACACTAGTGAAATTCCTTATGGTAAATAAAATGCATCATGATAGAAAGGTATAAGGCATGGTTTTTTTAATTCGAGAGAGAGAGTTCTCTAAAAATTGAATAGAAGTATAGTTAAATGAGAAAAGCAATCTAAGAATCTGTGTCTGTGCTTTGGAGCAACACTGATTACAGAATTTAACAAAAAGTGCGAAGTCCAGTGCCTGTAAGTACGGTTGTAAGGACTAAGAACTGGTTAGTTGCTAGGCAGGTGTAAAATGTATCTCCTTTTTCATCTGCTGCTTCCTCTGGGGCAGAACATAGAAAAATTACTTTCTTCATCCTTTTCTTGGCTAAATTTTAAGTTCTCAAGTTGACTGCTACAGTTCTGCTCCCCTTTCTAAGAGAGCAGGCTGCACAAGCACGCACCCTTGTCAGCATCTTACTCTCTTAAAAGCTGCTCTTTCCCGCTGCAAAGCACCGTGATACAGCGAAGAAAAAGGCATCGCAATTTTTTCTCTCTTGTTTTTGTAGATATCTTTGGCCATCAAAATGCAATGTTCCGTTTGTCCCCGTCAAGAACAGTGCCCTGAGCATGTACTACTGCAGAACGGAAGAATGTCCTAACAAATGCTTTTAGACACTGCTCTGGATCATTGTTTCACAGTAGCTTTTTAATACAGTTATGAAGTTGCATCCCCCAGTTACCAAGAAAAGACCCGATTTGTCAGATGGTGATAATACTGTTAAAAGCCTTTTAGAAACTGCAGAAAGGGTTTGAAACATTTCTTTTCTTTCGAGCAACAACACCTTGTAATGCAGTGCTGAATTTGTAACTGATGAACGTTTTGGACTGGGCTTGTCCTTCCCGTCTCCCATCATTTTCCTATTTAATGCAAGGAGGAATTGATACAATACACTGATTTTACATGTTTAGAATACGACTAACGGGTATCGCATGCAAAGTTTCCAGACTTCTCTTTCTGTCTCAACAAACTTTAATCCCTTCCTGTTTGCTTCCTCTTTCATGTCTGTGTTCATCATTTTAGCTTATGCACACAGTTTATATTTGAATACAGCAATGAAAACGAGTTCAGTCTCGGTTCATATCGTCGGTTCCCCTGCCAACCTTTCATATTGCTATATGTTATTAGGTCTCTCCTCATTAAGTCTTTTTGCCAATCTAACCTACTCTGTTCTTGCTGATTTTAGATGAGGCCTAAACAAAGTCTTGCAAAATGGCATCATTACCTTTCAAGGTTTACTTTTTAAGTTTAATTTGCAACCCGCAACAAACACATAATGCCCAAATGTAGGTGAGTAGATAAAAGAGAGGGTTGGGCAGCTGGGCAGACTAAAGATATTAAAAACATAGATTATGAGAAAAGGAATAGGAAAGACACCCCACCCTCTCTACTCCCAAATCCCAAACCAAACACACTGCAAATGTAAATCAAGGCAGGTCCAAGTTGATGTTGCTCTACTGATATCCACTTGTAAGAGCTGAGGATCTGGGCCTGTGACTATCAGCCCTATGAGTAGAGATATCTCATTACACTATCTGTATTGAAACCCTTTGCATATTTAGTCAGTTTATCTTTTTGCAATCCTTGGCAGTGAAAAGCTGTGTTGTGCAACATGATGCAGAACACCAGCAGTGACACCCCCAGAAGTTGGCCACTTCCCCTTCTGTGGATTTCCAGCAGGACATCTCTACACCACATCGTGCTGTGCTGTCAAATATGGCCCAGTTATCTTCATGCAAACAGCATCGCGTGTAGCCATGCTAAGATGCTGCACGAGGGACTTGGAAATGTGTAGCTTTGCTCCAAGTTATCAGAAAGGGAGCGTGAAAGACTCGTATTTTCTCTCCTTCTCTTTGCCTAAGTATGTAGGGTACAACATCACACCAACGGAGCTATGCTGCTTCCAGTTTTGGAGGTACTCTACTTGGCACTAGTTAGGTATCTCTGAGCAACGTGATATGGGTAAGTGGACGTGCAATCAACAGTTGTACATCTTTCCTCAGGGTTAAAAGTCATTAAAAACTGGTTAAAAGCCATCTGGATGTTTTGTTACAAAGGTTCTCTGGTTTTCAGTCCCAATTTATTTTAGTCATTCAGTTCATAGTGCTTGTCCGCAAACTATTGTATGAACATAAATGAAGGAAGAGTGGCTGGTGGTGTGGGCTTGTGAATGTCTAACTTCACCACTGAAGAAAAAATGTACCATTTACAGAACTCTTCAATTCAGTGGTTTCCTGAGTGTCCCAAGTAATCTTATCCATTTTTACTGAAACAGTTGAACTTCTGTATTGCCCAATTTGATGTTAACAGAGTAAAATGGCAGCTGAGATGAGTTTACTGCCCAAAGAACAAAGCATAAACACAGACTTTCTAAGAGTCAAATACAAGACCATTCCCCAAACTGATTGAGGAGGAAAATTTCAATTCCAAAAATAACCTATGTTGTAAAGTCATAGTTGCAATCGCCCTCTCCTCCTCTGTCACAATGAAGATTTTTAAATTTTTTATTTTTGCCCAGTGAAACAGCTTCAAAAGGAGAAGATTTTACCCCATTTCTCTTTAAAAAAACTTGGGGGTTGAGCACTCGTCCAGAACAGCTAGGGTTTTATCTTCCGGGTTTTATCTTCCTCCCTTGAGTGAGGAACTCCAAAGTATTAGAGAAGCACTTTGACTCTTGTGCCAGCAAAACCAGTGTTATTTGTCGAGGAGGAGGGAAAGAGGTTTTCCATGAATCCTGATTTCATATACATGTGATAGAAAGTGTTGGAATATGCCAAATAGACTGAGCAGCTGAAGGTACAAATTGCCTAGAAGATGAATCCTTGTTGGGTTTCATGTCTACTAAGTGGGGAGCAGTGGAGCGTCAGGAACAGAGCTTTCCTGTGTGCAGAACTTCAGGTGCTTGGCAAATACTAATGTTCAAACTTATGTGCCTGCGAAACTTAAAGGCTTTTGGCCTAGGCAGACCCGAGCAGGAATGACAGCTGTACGTCTGGAGATGAGTAGTATTTTTTGGGAGAGCTGCCATGCATTTCATGAGAAACTTATGCACCAAGCTCAGAATTATGGATTCCAACAGACAAGCAAGCACCTCAGAATGAAAAATTGCCATGAAAATTGCTAAATAAGATCGAGTCTTTTGTACGGAGCCAGCACTGATTGCTATTGATTTCAATGGGAATGGGACAATTAACTTAGGAACTTTTCAAAATGTAACTTGTGATGGGAATCCTAAAACTTTACATGATTCTTCAGAGATATTCTAGCAATTTTAATAAAGCAGAATCTCAGTTTTGCCTTAGGCATGTCCTTTTTAGAAATTCTGCCCATGCATGTTTTCTGCTGCTCTGCAATATCAAATGCAATTAAAACTGGACAACTTTTTTTGTTGCTACAAAATATTTGGAGTTGTGCATGCACTGTTTATATATGACTATTAGTCATAATTTGCAAAATCACATTTATTTGTGTATCTGTTCATTGTATTTGCAAAAATGACTGTTCCTGCCACATCCCACTTTATTATGTGGCTTTTAAAAATCCCTTTTTGAAATTTAGCCCTGATTGTCCTTCTTAAGACATAAGAAGAGATTAAACTTCATATATCAGCTTCTTTCTCTTTAAAGCTTATTAACATCTAATCAAGATTAGATATGTGGTCAGACTTCTGGGGGAGGTGCGTCAGCATGCAATAACATGTAGAATATAGTACAAAGTGTTCTCTATTTGTTCATCTAATTAAAGTGGCAGAAAGGCTAAACGACTGCTGTAAAGTAAAATCTTGAAACCCCCAAAGGGGGCTCTTTCCATGATTCTGTCATTCATTCAGTGTTTCTTTTTTTTTTTTTTTTTTTTTTCTTCAGGAAGTCAATCCATCAAATAGAGGAGGAGAATAGTTTTCTCTGAAATATTATGAGTTACTTGAGACGGTAGTGATTATTATTCTACAATTTTAAATAACTCTCTGTTTCTGATTTGGCTCCTATTACAGAATTAATTATTAAACTCTTGATACAAAGTAAACCCCAGCAGAATTATAATAGCCAAACTTCTCATATTTACCAAAATATCTTTCTGACCTAGAGAAGTTGCTGTAAAACATTTTTAAATTAATGGAATTTCATTTTTTAAAAATATATGTGTGACTTCCTGCTATGGAAACATGCCGTAGATTGTATATCAAATGGTCAGAAAATGGTCTCTACCTTTGGCATAAAATTTTCTGTACTAGATTTTCCTCCTTTAAATCAGAGGGGCTTATTTAATCTCCTGATTTCAGGAGAGGCTAGAACAAATCCTCACTTCACTACTACTCTTCTCAAACATCTTTTTTCATAACCATGTAGGCAATACTTTAAAAATAAAACTTTCTTACAAATTGTGGTAGTATATAATTCTCTTTCCTACCAGAATCCATACATTCCCATTGACAGGGGTTAACCGCAAAACCTCTCTTAAATGACTATCATCTGTAAGGAATGCGCACATAAACATTGCATTCTTCTCTGGGAGCTTTCTTTATAAACTATAATATCCTTAACCAAAAATAACAGCTGTCTAGCCTTCCTTTCTCTCTCTTCTTTTACTTTCTTTCTTTCTCTCTCTCTCTCCCTTTCCCTCTTTCTTTCTTTCTTCTTTCATTGGTTTTGGAATTCTGTGTATTGACGGAGTTGAAATATTTAGTCTAAAAGGAAAGCATGAAGTTCTGTAAATCTGCTACTGTATCTAGCAGAGAGAAAAAAATATGTTCATACCTGCTTTTATCTCCTAACCTGTTAGGTAGGCATTGAAATAAAGGAAACAGTGGGTTTGGGATTTTTTTTTTTTTTATTATGTTTCCCATTTTTAAAGATAGCTACTTCTGTCACTAGAAGAAATCTTGAATACAAAAGTTTATGTTATGATTGACTCAATATTCCTCTTAAAATCACTTTCAACATGCTGAAGATAGCTAAAATTATTTCTTGATTCCTCTTCTATACACATGGTATCATCTACGGTGACACAGTGATACCACTACACCTGTAAAAATAATTGGAGAAAGATCAAAATCTGTTATATTCACGAGCACTTTTTGTGCAAAACACAAACTGTGGTAGTTCCTCAGAGTGTTATCATTTTTAGCTATCATTAGAGTGTTATCAAGGATGAGTCACATAATTTATGTAAAAAGATATGATATGGTTCTCTACTACCAATCTATATTTTATCAGATATAAATCTTGAATCAACAGTTCACCTAGACAGATGAATGCAGCATGTGAAGACTAACTACAAATGACTTGTTGAGTAAACCCTCATACAAGTTGGATTCCTGCTATTACGTATGAATATACCATAGACTAAATTATATTTAAATCATGTAAAAATGAACAAAAACTAGGCTAATCTCAGGAATTATTTTTTGTGACCCATACTGCCTACAGATTTTCCGAACAGCCCATGACAAATTTTATCATGAACTCGGTTTAAGAAGAACATCCATTCCAGTTTGTTTTGTATAACCTGAGTTGAAAATGGAGTAAAATAATTCTCCTATTACCTCTGCTCCACATAAAGCTACAAGGCATCTGATATATGTTGAAACAGTAGGACAGTAATCTCTGTAATTTAGGAAATTAGATTGGGCTTTAAGGCATGAACGTTACTTAACTGTCTGAGTCTTATTAATTTCTTTAACATTTGCAGAAAACAAGCTTAGTGCAGGTAAAAACATTTTGAGGCAGAAAATACAGATATAGAGGTGTTTGAACTGTATCAGAATTTAAAATATCTATGCATTTTCTGCATTTTCATTTTCTCCTCACTTTGAGATCCTCTAGCTGAAGGTGCCAGTGCAGGGCTAAAACTGGTTTGAAAGAGATTCCAATAAAGCTTAGAAAAGATATGAATCTAAATCGGTGCATAGACCAGTGGAATAAAGTGCTTGCTTTAAATAAAGCATTTTAATAACTATTTATTCTATAATTTCTCTCTGAATAGCAGAAATGTGTTAAGTAAAAGTGAATCTGTTGCTGTAGCCTTTTAAGTGCTTTATTTGAAAATAATGAACACCTTTATCAAAGCAGCGTGGGAACACACCTCTAAAGATAAGGGTTTGATTTCCCCCAGTGTCTCCAAATGAGTGTGGCGGAGTAAAATGAAAACCAGGCCCAATAATAAAATCCATCCTCTGGATAGTAAGTTATCCAGACGCTGTATATTAGGTAAGGCAGGCAGAATCCAGGACTATTACCAAGCTGTGAAGTTAGCCTTGTAATGAAAAAAGTTTTTATTCTCAGCATCTTTTTTGCATATGTTCATCTTAATGCCAGGTAACATCAACATGGCATTTCCCAATAACGCTGATTTAGACTCAGCCTAAGAGTTTTATAATTTATCATCATCTCCTTTGAAATTTTTCCAGATTATAGGGGGAAAGACAGCAAAACTTAGCTGGACTCTGGCTCAGCAATTGTGGCATACAAATGTCTTAGTTTTAAAAAGATGCTCTATAAAAGATTTCCCATATACTTATTTGTAACTCATGACCATAGACCATAGCAATTTATCTTCCACCAAAAAAGAATAAAGGACAATTTTACCTGAAATACCCAGAATCTGAGGTATAATATAATACCTCTCTTTCTATCCTTCAGTATAATATAGTGCCTCTATAGTCTCTCTTTCTCTCCTTCAACCCTCATCTCTAAGAAATCCTAAGAAAGAGAGCTCTTTTAAAATGAAGTAATGATCAGATATTGATTACAGAAATAGATATGCCATTTTAAGATATTACCAGTGTTGCTGCTCTCTGTTATTGCCGGCCTGCTGGAAAGCTGAAAAGCTCACATAATCATCTCACATCATCTTCCATGCAAAGATGGCTGAGTTGGTTTAAATACTGAAAATTAGGAAAAAACTAACTGGACTGACTTTGAAAAGAAATAGCAGAGCAAATAAAGTTGTTAGATACCGAGCATTTCCAATGTCTTTTTCTTCTTCTATTCCAGTTGTTCTATTACATAAGGGACTCCAGCCATTTTTCAACCTGAATAACAGACACATGAGATATTATTTAATGAAATTGTAGATAATTTCATTAATTGAAATAGCGTGAATGGTGTTTCACAAGACCAAAATATAACTCAGAAGAGCTTAGTACTGTAACTGCCAAGCAATTTCTTTTGCAATATTTGCAGATCTAATTAATACTTCTGTTCAGTTTGACCATTAAGATCTGAGCATCAGAATGTTCATTAAATTATCCACATGCGTACTTATGGAACTGCAGCGCGTTAAATGACAGAGATGACAATTCCTTTCTGAAAATGGTGGACAACTGAAGTAAGAAATAATAGGGAACACCTAGCACAAAGCCATAATCAAATCTTGAAGAGAAAACAATCCTTGAAGCATACGTTTCTTTTCACATGTACTTTTTGGCAACCTGAGAGAGTATTTCAGCCACTCTCAGAAGTTAACTTGAGGCCATTTTATATGACATTTACAAGTATATGGTAGCTGGGTTATTTGGAACAACAGCAGTAAGCCTCAAAGCAAAGGTTTACTATATCATACTACATTGCTTCGCTTTGTCTTATTTAAAAACTAAAGTATACGCATTTAGTGGGCTCTCTTTTTTTCTAGAAGGCATTTATTTATGATGTGGAAATATCTTAGGTGGGCTGTAATTTATAAAAATGACTACCTAAGGATATCCCAAAATATCACAGTAGAGAATGTTTCGTGTTTTGTCCTCTGTTTCTGATTTATCATCATTTCAAACCTCTGTTTTCTCCATAATTCTCCCAAAGAACCAGACAAATATAATAATGATCGGTTTTAAATTCAACTGCCCTAATCAATAACAGTTTGCTGGAGTGAACATTTAGTTTAATAAAATTCTCGAATAGAAATGGCTAGCGATTAATTTCATTTTCAGGAATCTTGATCGAAAATTCTTAAGAAATGTATGTGGATGCTGAACAGCTTCCATTGAACAGTTATTTTGTTTAGGTTGTTGGATTTGGGGGGAATATTGAAGGGGGTTTATAAATATAGGCCCAGATTATAGTGCTGCTTCTGCAAGTGCTATTTATGACAGGACCACTGAAAAAGTTCACTATTCTTCATGAATATGGGGATCCCAGTAAATGTGAAATATAAGCAGGAATGTACACGTATATACAATAAGCATGATCTGCAAATTTTCTTCATGGGAACAAATAAAGCCCAGAAGACTGCCCACACATGATATCTGCAGCCTCAAAAAGGTGAAAATGAATTAACCACACACTTTCACCCCTTTATTTAACTTACTACTTGGGCATTTTTTCACTAATTTTAGAAAACAGGGTAAGATTCTAGATGTCTAGAAAACTGAATGAATTTTTAGCTATCAAAGTACTCTCTATCATAACCTCCTTTACCCAATGGTATTAAACGGTGCTAGATATGATTGCAACCCTTTATCATAGACGTATTTCTGACTTGTAGGTATATTTCATTTACATTTTATTTTTAAACTCTATGAAGTGAAAAATCATTCAAGCAGATTTGTTGAATGTTTATGGGTTTTTTTAGCAGAGAATAATAGATAATAAGAGGATGTAACTTTGAAGAGGTTAACAGTAAAAATGAATATATTTTGCTTTGTTTTTTACACGCATGCAAATAATTCTTAATGACTGTATTGCGTACTCTCATACTTCATCAGAATCATACACCATGTATCAGTAAGTAATGTGACAAGGGAACTTCTTTATGCCGGATATAAATCAGTGGTTACTGCCTTGATTTAAAAGCTGAGTGATGATAAGATGCTGTGACTCAATAAATTTGGGCTTCTAATATTATGCAGAAGAGCATAAAACCTGTTTGTGCATTATAATGTAGCAATAACATATCCCTTCCTAATCACTGGCATACCTATCTTTTCTCGCTTGCCTATAGCATGCATAATAAAAAGTTTGCAAAATGTAGAGAAATTATAATTTTCATATAGCTGCGATATGAATCCCTGCAGCTATTACAAAAAATACTAAAATCCTTAAACTATGAGGATAAAATACAATTTAGAGAGTACATTTTCTTATTATTGCCTTTGAAGATAGCATCAGTTGTCTACACAGACCTATAAAATGTTTTAAGGGTTGAAAGATACACCTTAATGCACTTATCTTTCCTTTCTTAATAAAAGATAAAACAACAACAACCCTCTGAATGATAAACAAACAAAAGCAAGCAATAACTTACTGCTTGCCTAAGTTGACCTGGGGTTTAAGAATCAAGGATTGCTTTTTCGTTGGCTCTGGCATTAGCTAAACTAATTCCCAAAGCGTATTCTTAGATGGTGTGAAGTTGGTCTAATTGTCTTCAAGTGAAGCGACACTGATTTGCACGAGCTGGAGATCAGGGCCCTTGCAGGACTAACCACCTGCCTACGTTTCAGAATTAACTGGGGATAAGACCGATTGTTTTGTAACTGTTTAGTAGAGGATTGCCTACCGATTAGTTCTTTTTGACCTTGTCTCCTTAACCTGCTGCAGATATCTCAGAGGGAGAAGGAACGGGAACGGAGAAAGTGGAACAGTGTGATAAGGAAGCTGTGATATTTTCTAGTGCAAGAAATTAATCATTTCATATACATTGAATGTGAACTTTGTGATCTGTAGGTGATGTATGGAGGTTTCTTTTAGCTTTTCAGAAATACAGTCCCCTCAAGTTTATAGATCAGCTGGAAAAAGATACAGATTATTGTAATGTATCTCGGACAAGAGTGGGAGGGAGGGGGGATTTTTTCCTATATTGGAATCACTTCACAAAGAATATTTTTGAGGGGTTTCTTCAATATAAATCACGCCATTCTAGTTCAAAGCAACAAATTCAAACAAACTTGCAAAATATACAAACTAGTAAGTTCAGGATACTAATTTAGATATGGTTGTTTACATTCTCACCCCATTTTGCTAAGTGTGAAATGTTGAAAGCAATTGTAGAGACCACAAGCATTTTGGTCCTGGCTTTGAGTAAAAGAAACAGTGTAAAAAGGGAGTTATTGCCTAACTCAATGAATGCTTTTGCAGTGTTCGCATTTTCTTTTGAACAGAAGTTTGATACACTTAAAAAAGATTGTTCGCTGGTGGAATACATTAATAAATCCTTTTTTATTTTTTTTTTCTAAGCGATATAAGGGAATAAAGGACCTCATAAATATGCTTATGGCTAGTGTTTACAAAATCTGCTAACGATCTAACTAATGGAAGCTAGATTGTAGAATGTCTTTTGCATCAAGTTTATGCCCAGAGCAACCATTTTACAAGGAGTCCCTGATAGATGTTAATTTTTACTTCTGGATCTGCAGTTCTTCAATTAGAAGAACATGTATTCCATGTATTCTGTTGGGGAATGAATCTTGCGGTGGGTGTATTTACATGTACTGTATTTTGGTTTTGGTTTTTTGTTCTGTTTTAATTCTGTGATTCTTCTTTAAACATGCACATTTCAATTATGAAAAGAACTATTCTGATGATTTCAAGCTTAAGTACATAAAACTCTGAAAAGAACCCGTGATACCTGGTGCCATTGGTGTGCGATCCTAAAAAATGGCAAGTGTTTTTGTATGATGAGATACTCTTCCACCTTTAAACACTGTTTGTGACCTAGAGCAACTCAAGTTTTAGATTAACGGCATAGATAAATAATCCTTTTTTTTTTTTTTTAGTCTAGTAGCAGAGTTGAAGAAAATGATTCAGGCAAAATGTTCCGATTGGATATTTGTATGGTCCCATTAATGGGAAAGAGATTATAGAAGGGTATTTGGGGGATCAAAACCCTCCCACTGTAAGAGAAGATCAGGTTTGTGACCATCTGAGGAACCTGAACATACAGAAGTCTATGGGATCTGACGAGAGGCATTCCAGAGGGAATTGGCTGATGTAGTTGCCAAGCCATTCTCCATCATATCTGAAAAGTCGTGGCAGTCAGGTGAAGTCTTTGGTGACTGGAAAAAGGGAAACATCGCACCTATTTTAAAAAAGAGTAGACAGGAGACACCAGGAACTACGGCCCTGTCAGCCTCACCTCTGTTCCTGGCAAGATCATGGAACAGATCCTCCAAGAAGCTCTGCTAAGGCACACGGAGGACAGGGTGATTCGAGACAGCCAGCATGGCTTCACCAAAGGCAAGTCCTCCTGGCCAGCCTAGTGGCCTTCTATGATGGAGCAACTACATCAGTGGACAAGGGAAGAGCTACGGGTGTCGTCTATATGGAATTCTCTAAGGCCTTTGACACAGTCCCCCACAACATCCTTCTCTCTGAATTGAAGGGATAGGCATTTAATGGATGGACTGTTCGGTGGATAAGGAATTGGTTNTCGTTTCAGAATGGACGTTAGGAAGAAGTTCTTCACCATGAGGGTGGTGAGACACTGGAACAGGTTGCCCAGAGAGGGGGTGGAAGCTCCATCCCTGGAAGTTCCTAAGGCCAGGCTGGATGGGGCTCTGAGCAACCTGATCTGGTGGGAGGTGTCCCTGCCCAGGGCAGGGGGTTGAAACTAGATGGTCTTTAAGGTGCCTTCCAACCCTCACAATTCTATGATTCTAGATACAAGGAAGACATTTTTTACACTGAGAGTGGTGAAACACTGGCCCAGGTTGCCCAGAGAGGTGGTAGATGCCCCATTCCTGGAAACCTTCAAGGTAAGCTTGGATGGGGCTCTGAGCAACCTGGTCTAGTTGCAGATGTACCTGCTCATTGCAGCGGAGGTTGGACCAGATGACCTTTAAAGGTCCCTTCCAACCCAAACTATTCCTTGATTCCATTTTACAGCAGGTTTATTCAGAGACTGCAGGGTCCGGTACTTGTACTTTTCAAGACAGTGAGAAATTGACAATTAATTGCGGTTACCAGAAGATCAGGTACAGAACAGCTAACCTCTATTAGATTTTACTGCTCACCTCTTGGCCTATTTAAGATACACACTAACTTTCCATTTTTTCCTGCCCTCCAGAGTAAGTATTTGCAGTATTCACTCTTGATGAATAGTACATGCAATCAAGGACTATGACCCATAAACCTTCCTCACTGCGGTTCTGCTGTGAAAGGCTGCACCTTTGCACACTGGGTTACAAAGCTGTCATTTTGAGGACGTCAGCAGCGCCCAAGTGGAGAAAAAAGGACTCAAGCAGAGATAAAGATGCCTTGTGTTCTGATTCTGCTCTCATTTCAATACTATCCTTCTGTTTAATGGGAACACAAACAGATCTTGGAGGATCTTATTCTGATTTCATGTAATTGAAGACTAAACTCTGGAACTCAATTTAAGAAAAGACTTTGGCATTTCATGTTGCAGAGACTTTACCTCATTAGAAAGAGGGAAACGACTAGATGTTGATGTCTAATATTAATT